>JBBPTG010000016.1:0-299478 GCA_038093975.1 Chalciporus piperatus
AACCCCCGAGGCCGCTCTTCAACGCAACATCTCCAGTCTCGATTGGGTTTCCATGCTCGACCGTAGGAAGGGAGAGCTTGTCATAGACGTGGGAGTGTCCTTCACTCCCAAATCTGACCAGCCTGTCGTGGGCCTCTGGAGGCTCGACGCTCTCGAAGAGTCCTACGGTGCTGCTGGTTTCAACAGAGGAACCATCCATCACCAATGCATGCTTTCCAGATATGGTGCACTGCAAGCGGAGATGAATCAAGAACGATGTCTGCAGACCCACGTCGCATTCAGAAGCACCTACAATCTCTACTATGAGGCCGTTCGAACCTCAGACAACAAGCCGGTCTTTGCCAAGGACAGCGATGCATACAACCTCATGCCACAATACTACAAGGAATGTTCCAGGGCTGTCAAGGTTTTCAAAAAGGCGCAGTCCAGGACATATGGAGTCCGGGACGAATATCGGGTCAGCGGACAGGCTGCACAGATTTTGCTGAGGGAAATCATTCCGCGAGTGAGTTCCCCTCACCGGTTCTCCCTTCAACTGCCTTGTCTGAACCGCAGATCGGATCTCAGGCTAAGAGATACATGCGGTGGAACCCGGTCCTTTGGATCCCATCCAAAGTCTGGTTTGGGTTCTTGGCCCGGAGGGTGCTAGAAGTCCAGCGCACCCAGATGGCCCTATGCAGACGAAACCCACCCAACCTGGGCATCATGACCGGCGTCCTGAATCACATGTTGCGCTGTGTCACATCCACTCCCATCATCTACGACAATCATGTTCGAGAATCGCTGGCCCTCCTCGAATATCGGAACGTGCTGGAGACGGCCAACATGTTTTTCTTGCAGGATCTTTGGATCGACATGGATCCCTGTCTTGACGCTCTTCAGGACTTCGACGACGTCCATGTGTTGGCTCTTATGGGTGCCAATGCGAAGGCACGACGGGACAAGGCCCTTGCCACGAGAAACCGCGCCGTCCAAGATCCCTTTGATCAAACGGTCATGTTTCCCATTGGTGCCAACCCTACCTGGAGTGCATTGAAGCAAGCCATTGCGAACAATCCCGGTCTCATGTTGAAGAATTGGTCTTTCTCAAGCAGGTTCTATGGTACTCCACTGTTTGTGGCGCGTCTGTTCTGCAACTTTACGACACAGATGTGGATGATGGTGGTGGACGAGGCCTTCAAAGCCATCGTTCCTGCACCCAACTCCTTGCATGACGCCATGCGATGCTGGACGGTCATCAGCGTGGACGACACCCTGCGAGACGCTGTCTTTGAAGCTTCCAACATTGGGCTGGAGAATGCACAGGGCACCACCCACGGACGGCAAGGCCCCAAATCCATGTCTTTTTCAGATCGCCTGGAGATCTACTTTCCTTCTCCAGACAGCAGCACCGTCCATGATGGCTCCATCTGGATGGTCTTCTGGAAGAACAATGGATACATCAGGGAGTATCATGACCACCTGAGCGACAGAGACGAACACCAGCGGTTCCAGGTCAATGATGCCCTTGCTGATATCTTCTCAGCACTGCAGTGCCTTCCTGCCAGCCAGAAAATGACAAAGAAGACCAAAGGAAACGTCTGGAAGGTACAACAGGGCACCTACGTGTTCTTCACCAATCCCAAGTTCTACAAGATTGAAAGCTTGGGAAAGGAGACCAGACAGACGCGAACACAAGTCGCCCACCGTCCTGGTCGTGGCATCAAGTCGAGAAAGGTCTTGGAAGAGGATTTATGGAGATCGAGCGGCTTCGATGGCCTGGCCAGCAAGAAAGATGAGACAGACAGGCAGAAGAGACGAAAGCTGCAACAGAGACTCGGACGTTCTGCTGCAATGAACAACAAAAGAAAGGCGCCACCACCACCACAAAAGAAGACCTTTCTGACAAAGCCTGCAGAGAGTGACAACAGGCTTGAATTAAAGGTGAAGAAGAACACGAGAACTGCAAAAGAAAAGGCTGGTCCATGCTTAGGAATGAAGCGAAAGGTAGAGGGTTATTTGCATTCTGAGAGCGATGAAGACCCATCGGAAGAAGAAGAAGAAGAGGATGAGGATGAGGACGAGGAGGACGAGGATTAGTATAGTATAGAGTGGTATCTTTGTTCGGTGTTCTAGAATCTATCTTGCCTCACTCAGAGAGCAGTGTTCCCACTATTGTTCAATGATTTCTGGATGATGGTCAAGCTGTCCAAGCTTCTAGCAATTATCTCGAGTCACCAAACATACCCCTTCCCCTGTCAATGATCACAAGAAATTAATTCAGCCAGGCATTCATATGATTTGGAAACATGTTCCCAATGGTTTATCAACTCTTTGAATAGATTGGTAACAATTCCGAGACCATCCAGATTGTTTCTCGTGGTATTCTGAGATTCATTCTCTCTCCTCCTAAGGACTGATTTTTCTGGACCTCCAGAAGGATGCCAGGGACCTGAAAAGACTTGTCCCTACTGTTGTTTAACCCTCTCTAGATGATGGCAAAGCTCCCTAAGCTTCTGCTATTTATTTCGAGGCTCTGTCCAAAACCCTCCCCCCCTGCCAATGGTTACAAGGAATTAATTCAGCCAGGCATTCCCATGACCTGGAAACATATTCCCAAGGGTTTATCAACCCTACGAATCCATTGGTAACAATCCTGAGACCATCCAGATTTTTCTTGATGGTGTTCTGGAATCCATCTCCTCCTCCCCCCCAAAACCGATTTTTCTAGCGCTCCTGAAGGATGCTAGGGACCTGAAAAGACTTGTCCCTACTGTTGTTTAACCCTCTTAGGACGATGGCAAAGCCCTCTAAGCTCCTGCTATTTATTTCGAGTCTTCATGCATACCTCCTCCCCCCTGCCAATGATCACAAGAAATTAATTCAGCCAGGCATTCCCATGACCTGAGAACATGTTCCCAAGGGTTTATCAACCATCTGAATCCATTGGTAACAATCCCGAGACCATCCAGATTTTTCTTGATGGTGTTCTGGAATTCAGCCCCTCCCCCCCCAAAACCGATTTTTCTAGCGCTCCTGAAGGATGCTAGGGACCTGGGTAGACCTGTTCCTACCGTTCGTCAACCCTCTGAAGACGATGGCAAAGCTCCCTAAGCTCCTGCTATTTATTTCGAAGCTCTGTCCAAAACCCTCCCCCCTCCCTTCTCAAGACATGTACGAATTAATTCGACCAAGCATCCCTATGGTCTGGAAACATTATTCCGGGGGTTTCTCGACCCTCTGAATCCATTGGTAACACTTCTGAGACCCCACGTATTTATTTCGTGTCGATATCAACATATGTCCCCATACCACCTTGTTTGATTTTTATCTCGAGAACGAGACCACGGATTTTCATGATTGTTAGCTCAAAATGATCCCACAGATGTGCTCTATCCAGCCCCACAAAGAGATTCCACAAATAAAAAATTGACTTTGTATCTTAATTCCAGGATGACCATATAAATGTATACTCAAGATTTCCTATGTTACGGATAGGCATATGGCTTAGACAGTAGGCCGCAACGCTATTTTTCCTGTTTGACAGCGACGTTTTGTGCTAATCGCCATTAATTTCCTCTACGGGGCTGTTTCGCGCAATTTCGAATATTTCGTTTTTGCGCACTTTTGGGGTTCTCACGCTTTTGCGGTTACCATACAGTCTTGTAGTCAATTTTATGTTGATTTTGGAAATATATGTTATGTAGTTTGCTGTCCGTCGGTTGTGCATTGTCACTCGGTGTTGTTCAGGATTGTGAGGTGCATTCGCAAAAATGTCCTATAATTTAGACATGGTATGTGATATTTCGTCAGACATGCCGAACCGCGCAATTCTGGAATTTCAGGAATTGCGCGGTTTGGGGGGTTTGGCGTTATCGTCGAGAATTTTAGTACTACTTTGATTACAACATTGTACTATACAGATTTTTACATTACAATTATGAATGCGTCGACGGTTGTGTATAATAACCTCGAGGGGTACGAATCACGCAATTTTGTGATTCACGGAATTGCGCGATTCGGTGTTTCTGGCGTTCGTGAGGTGTCATGACCCTGTTATGAACCTAACCCATTCGCAAAAAGGGCCTATAATGTGTCATGGTGATGTGGTCGATTCTGGTCTAATGACCGTGAGACAATTCCTTGATTTGGTCGACTTGTGCATTAAACATGTGAATGTAAGCTAATCCTAGTCTTATGTCCTATTGCTGTAGCAAAGTGTAGTCAAAGGGGATACAGATGACTAGCCTTGAGCTAATGGTTGCTAATGGTTGCTAGTGGTCGGAGTTTTGCTGCACTTTTGCTACACTTTGACTACACTTTGCTAGTGAATTTCGCATTTTTCCTTGTTTCAACTAGAATTGCAATCGATTCTTCCCGCTTACATAAGCAAAGTTGTAGATCATTGTCAATTGGTCTATTTTTGTCTAATAACCGTGAGACAATGTCTTGATTTGGTCGAAATATATCGAAAATAGTTGTTGGCTTGTTTTTGATCAGTTTGAGTATTGCGCATTCAATGTTATATGATGTGTGATGTGAAGTAAAGCACCTGATGTGACTAGATTAAACCCTAACACTCAGACTGTGAAAGTCCCCAGACTCCCTGCCAAGAAACGAGAAACGAGAAATGATGATCCCTTCCCTAACCATTTTAACCTCGAGACCAACCTTAACCGGTGTACTGTCAACGCAAGGCTATTTTCATGGAGATTATGTATTTGTAGTCTAGAGAAACAGATTGTCTGGTCAGCTTGATCTACTATGCTTTGCTACGCTCACTTGACTGATATCTTCATGTCTTTTCTCACTGAAGCTAATGTCATGGTTGGTTATTCCCGCTGATATAAGCAAAGTTGTAGTCCATGTAAAATAAATTATTTTCCGTCCAATAACCGTGAATTAATCTCTTGATTTGGTCAAGATAACATGAAAATACTCCAGAGTAGTATCTGTTGGTGCTGTGTTTGATTTTGGCTATAATTTGTGGTCGATGTTTCCCGCTAATATAAGCAAAGTTGTGCGTCATGATCATATGGTTTATGTTTGTTAAATGACCGTGAGCATATTCCTTGATTTGGTCGACATGTGCTTGAAATACATTGTGTAACAGTAGCTACACTTTGCTAATGAAATGCTTCTTTGATCGGTTGAGATCAAGGTTGCGGTCGGTTTTTCCCGCTTACATAAGCAAAGTTGTAGCTGATGGTCATGTGATTCAATCTGGTCTCATGACCATAGAAATATTTCTTGATTTGATTGGCTTGTGCATTAAACTTGTAAGTTCAAGCAAATCCTAGTCAAGTGTAGCGGAGTGTAGGCAAATGACTAGCATTGAGCTAATGGTCGCTAGTGACCAGAGTTATGCTACACTTGACTACACTTGGCTACACTTTGCTAGTGAATTTCGCTTTTTTGTGTGTTTCAACTCAGATTGCGGTTGGTTTTTCCCGCTTACATAAGCAAAGTTGTGCGTCATGATCATATGGTTTATTTTTGTTAAAGGTGCGTGAGAATATGTCTTGATTTGGTTGACGTGCAAGTTAAACTTGTGAATTCAAGCAAATTTCAATCTTTGTAGCAAAGTGTAGGCAGACAACTACCCTTGAGCTAATGGTTGCTAGTGGCCGGAGTTTTCCTACACTTTGCTAATGAAACTCTTCTTTGACTGGTTGAGGCCAAGATTGCGGTCGATTCTTCCCGCTTACATAAGCAAAGTCGTAGCTGATAGTCACATGACTTGTTCTGGTAAAATGACTGTGGGACAATTCCTTGATTTGGTCGACTTGTGGATTAAACATCTCATGTAGCATTGGATGGAGCGCTTGACTACACTTTGCTAGTAAATTTCGCAGTTTTTCTTGTTTAGACTTGGATCGTAGTCGTTTCTTCCCGATTATGTAAGCAAGGTTATGCGTCATGATCTTATGGTCTATTTATGTCTGATGATCATGTGAGTAGCTCTTGATTTGATTGAATTAGCTTGAAAATGCTTGTTGCTATTATTTGGCAAGTTAATGTTCGAGTATTGCGTATTGCATGTGACCTGATGTGTAGATGACATTATTCATGTCTGGCTAGATAAAAAACTAACCCCAAGACTGGAGAAACTCTCAGACTCAAACAGAGATCATGAACCGAGAACCGAGAAATGATAATCCCTCCCCTAACATTTTTAACCGCGAAACCAAGCTTAACCGGTGGGCTGCCAACGCAAGGCTATTTCTGTGGAGATTTCATGGTTGTAGTCATGGTGACACTCTGGTGGCAAGTGGTCTACTACACTCTGCTACACATTTGTTGATATATTTGATGTTTTTGCCACTCAGTCTGATATCACGGTTGGTTCTTCCCGCTTACATAAGCAAAGTCATAGTCCATGTCAAATGAATTTATTTTGGTCTAATAAGCGTGAGACAATTCCTTGATTTGGTCGAGATAACTTGAAGACACTGACCACAACGACTGATTGTACCTGATATGCATATCTCATTGTTCGCCATGGGTGAACACACGCAGGTTGTGCAGAGTTGATAAAGCATTCAAACTGAGCAACTTTGCCTCTCAAAGTTGTCTGCACACATCACCAACGATTCACAATCAGATATTCTTCAATTATAGCAGGAGAATAAGAAATATTATTATAGCGAGTGTTTGCGTGAGTTTGACGACAAAGTGATCGAACAATGTTGTCAAGGGGTATGAGATTGTAATTTCCAGACACTCACACAAGGGGGTTATCTACTTGAAAAATTCATATTTAGATGTAATTTAATAAACAAAGATTTATTCATAGAGAGACGGAAATTAAATATCTCCGGAGAATGTTGGTGAGAGAAGTATAGCTGAATGTATACTCAAGATTTCCTATGTTACGGATAGGCATATGGCTTAGACAGTAGGCCGCAACGCTATTTTTCCTGTTTGACAGCGACGTTTTGTGCTAATCGCCATTAATTTCCTCTACGGGGCTGTTTCGCGCAATTTCGAATATTTCGTTTTTGCGCACTTTTGGGGTTCTCACGCTTTTGCGGTTACCATACAGTCTTGTAGTCAATTTTATGTTGATTTTGGAAATATATGTTATGTAGTTTGCTGTCCGTCGGTTGTGCATTGTCACTCGGTGTTGTTCAGGATTGTGAGGTGCATTCGCAAAAATGTCCTATAATTTAGACATGGTATGTGATATTTCGTCAGACATGCCGAACCGCGCAATTCTGGAATTTCAGGAATTGCGCGGTTTGGGGGGTTTGGCGTTATCGTCGAGAATTTTAGTACTACTTTGATTACAACATTGTACTATACAGATTTTTACATTACAATTATGAATGCGTCGACGGTTGTGTATAATAACCTCGAGGGGTACGAATCACGCAATTTTGTGATTCACGGAATTGCGCGATTCGGTGTTTCTGGCGTTCGTGAGGTGTCATGACCCTGTTATGAACCTAACCCATTCGCAAAAAGGGCCTATAATTTCAATCTTTGTAGCAAAGTGTAGGCAGACAACTACCCTTGAGCTAATGGTTGCTAATGGTTGCTAGTGGCCGGAGTTTTCCTACACTTTGCTAATGAAACTCTTCTTTGACTGGTTGAGGCCAAGATTGCGGTCGATTCTTCCCGCTTACATAAGCAAAGTCGTAGCTGATAGTCACATGACTTGTTCTGGTAAAATGACTGTGGGACAATTCCTTGATTTGGTCGACTTGTGGATTAAACATCTCATGTAGCATTGGATGGAGCGCTTGACTACACTTTGCTAGTAAATTTCGCAGTTTTTCTTGTTTAGACTTGGATCGTAGTCGTTTCTTCCCGATTATGTAAGCAAGGTTATGCGTCATGATCTTATGGTCTATTTATGTCTGATGATCATGTGAGTAGCTCTTGATTTGATTGAATTAGCTTGAAAATGCTTGTTGCTATTATTTGGCAAGTTAATGTTCGAGTATTGCGTATTGCATGTGACCTGATGTGTAGATGACATTATTCATGTCTGGCTAGATAAAAAACTAACCCCAAGACTGGAGAAACTCTCAGACTCAAACAGAGATCATGAACCGAGAACCGAGAAATGATAATCCCTCCCCTAACATTTTTAACCGCGAAACCAAGCTTAACCGGTGGGCTGCCAACGCAAGGCTATTTCTGTGGAGATTTCATGGTTGTAGTCATGGTGACACTCTGGTGGCAAGTGGTCTACTACACTCTGCTACACATTTGTTGATATATTTGATGTTTTTGCCACTCAGTCTGATATCACGGTTGGTTCTTCCCGCTTACATAAGCAAAGTCATAGTCCATGTCAAATGAATTTATTTTGGTCTAATAAGCGTGAGACAATTCCTTGATTTGGTCGAGATAACTTGAAGACACTGACCACAACGACTGATTGTACCTGATATGCATATCTCATTGTTCGCCATGGGTGAACACACGCAGGTTGTGCAGAGTTGATAAAGCATTCAAACTGAGCAACTTTGCCTCTCAAAGTTGTCTGCACACATCACCAACGATTCACAATCAGATATTCTTCAATTATAGCAGGAGAATAAGAAATATTATTATAGCGAGTGTTTGCGTGAGTTTGACGACAAAGTGATCGAACAATGTTGTCAAGGGGTATGAGATTGTAATTTCCAGACACTCACACAAGGGGGTTATCTACTTGAAAAATTCATATTTAGATGTAATTTAATAAACACAGATTTATTCATAGAGAGACGGAAATTAAATATCTCCGGAGAATGTTGGTGAGAGAAGTATAGCTGAATGTATACTCAAGATTTCCTATGTTACGGATAGGCATATGGCTTAGACAGTAGGCCGCAACGCTATTTTTCCTGTTTGACAGCGACGTTTTGTGCTAATCGCCATTAATTTCCTCTACGGGGCTGTTTCGCGCAATTTCGAATATTTCGTTTTTGCGCACTTTTGGGGTTCTCACGCTTTTGCGGTTACCATACAGTCTTGTAGTCAATTTTATGTTGATTTTGGAAATATATGTTATGTAGTTTGCTGTCCGTCGGTTGTGCATTGTCACTCGGTGTTGTTCAGGATTGTGAGGTGCATTCGCAAAAATGTCCTATAATTTAGACATGGTATGTGATATTTCGTCAGACATGCCGAACCGCGCAATTCTGGAATTTCAGGAATTGCGCGGTTTGGGGGGTTTGGCGTTATCGTCGAGAATTTTAGTACTACTTTGATTACAACATTGTACTATACAGATTTTTACATTACAATTATGAATGCGTCGACGGTTGTGTATAATAACCTCGAGGGGTACGAATCACGCAATTTTGTGATTCACGGAATTGCGCGATTCGGTGTTTCTGGCGTTCGTGAGGTGTCATGACCCTGTTATGAACCTAACCCATTCGCAAAAAGGGTCTATAATTTATTACAGGAACCATTCCCACGTCATACTGAAACAGGACCGCAGCAGGGGCAAACTGCGCCGCAGCAGAACTCTATGTGACGTGTCTCTCCCACTCCCTCGGAGCTACTAATTCGCCGTTTTATTCCCACCAGCCACTCATTGTCTATTTAAGCTGTGAGTGTAACGGTTGTTCAATTTACCATCGGGTCTGATGAGTTATTATAACGAAACAGGACCAGGTTGAGACAAGTAAGTCTCAACACTGTTACCCGGTGTTAACTCCTCTTCAGCGTTAAGTCCCTTTCGTGAGAAAGTCCCCCCTAATCCCCATTAATTTCCTCTACGGGGCTGTTTCGCGCAATTTTGAATATTTCGTTTTTGCGCACTTTTGGGGTTCTCACGCTTTTGCGATTACCATACAGTCTTGTAGTCAATTTTATGTTGATTTTGGAAATATATGTTATGTAGTTTGCTGTCAATCGGTTGTGCGTTGTCACTCGGTGTTGTTCAGGATTGTGAGGTGCATTCGCAAAAATGTCCTATAATTTGGACATGGTATGTGATATTTCGTCAGACATGCCGAACCGCGCAATTCTGGAATTTCAGGAATTGCGCGGTTTGGGGGGTTTGGCGTTATCGTCGAGAATTTTAGTACTACTTTGATTACAACATGGTACTATACGGATTTTTACATTACAATTATGAATGCGTCGACGGTTGTGTATAATAACCTCGAGGGGTATGAATCACGCAATTTTGTGATTCGCGGAATTGCGCGATTCGGTGTTTCTGGCATTCGTGAGGTATCATGACCCTGTTATGAACCTAACCCATTCACAAAAAGGGCCTATAATTTGCCGCTCTCGTCCTTCTTCAACACTCAAGGCGTACTACATGGCTTGCTCAACCGCTTCATTTCTTCCCTCTTCTCGTGCCCGTGACACTTGAGTACAGCTGCACACCACGGCCGTCCAGGACGGCCAACTCGCAGTGCTCATCCCCGTCACGTGGTGTGCCCACCCATGGTTCTAACCCTAATCTAGGGTTTATTCAGCCCCTGCACACGATGGCCGTCCAGGACGGCCAAGTCAGGTTGCACGCGCGGTGCCGTGGGGGGTGCCCACCCATCTGGCCGTCCACGCAGGGCAGCGTACATGGTTCTAACCCTAGGGTAGGGTTTAGTCTAGCCCTAGGGTCGGCCAAAACCAACCCTACATAGTCTCATAACAAAAGAAAGGCGCCACCACCACCACAAAAGAAGACCTTTCTGACAAAGCCTGCAGAGAGTGACAACAGGCTTGAATTAAAGGTGAAGAAGAACACGAGAACTGCAAAAGAAAAGGCTGGTCCATGCTTAGGAATGAAGCGAAAGGTAGAGGGTTATTTGCATTCTGAGAGCGATGAAGACCCATCGGAAGAAGAAGAAGAAGAGGATGAGGATGAGGACGAGGAGGACGAGGATTAGTATAGTATAGAGTGGTATCTTTGTTCGGTGTTCTAGAATCTATCTCGCCTCACTCAGAGAGCAGTGTTCCCACTATTGTTCAATGATTTCTGGATGATGGTCAAGCTGTCCAAGCTTCTAGCAATTATCTCGAGTCACCAAACATACCCCTTCCCCTGTCAATGATCACAAGAAATCAATTCAGCCAGGCATTCATATGATTTGGAAACATGTTCCCAATGGTTTATCAACTCTTTGAATAGATTGGTAACAATTCCGAGACCATCCAGATTGTTTCTCGTGGTATTCTGAGATTCATTCTCTCTCCTCCTAAGGACTGATTTTTCTGGACCTCCAGAAGGATGCCAGGGACCTGAAAAGACTTGTCCCTACTGTTGTTTAACCCTCTCTAGATGATGGCAAAGCTCCCTAAGCTTCTGCTATTTATTTCGAGGCTCTGTCCAAAACCCTCCCCCCCTGCCAATGGTTACAAGGAATTAATTCAGCCAGGCATTCCCATGACCTGGAAACATATTCCCAAGGGTTTATCAACCCTACGAATCCATTGGTAACAATCCTGAGACCATCCAGATTTTTCTTGATGGTGTTCTGGAATCCATCTCCTCCTCCCCCCCAAAACCGATTTTTCTAGCGCTCCTGAAGGATGCTAGGGACCTGAAAAGACTTGTCCCTACTGTTGTTTAACCCTCTTAGGACGATGGCAAAGCCCTCTAAGCTCCTGCTATTTATTTCGAGTCTTCATGCATACCTCCTCCCCCCTGCCAATGATCACAAGAAATTAATTCAGCCAGGCATTCCCATGACCTGAGAACATGTTCCCAAGGGTTTATCAACCATCTGAATCCATTGGTAACAATCCCGAGACCATCCAGATTTTTCTTGATGGTGTTCTGGAATTCAGCCCCTCCCCCCCCAAAACCGATTTTTCTAGCGCTCCTGAAGGATGCTAGGGACCTGGGTAGACCTGTTCCTACCGTTCTTCAACCCTCTGAAGACGATGGCAAAGCTCCCTAAGCTCCTGCTATTTATTTCGAAGCTCTGTCCAAAACCCTCCCCCCTCCCTTCTCAAGACATGTACGAATTAATTCGACCAAGCATCCCTATGGTCTGGAAACATTATTCCGGGGGTTTCTCGACCCTCTGAATCCATTGGTAACACTTCTGAGACCCCACGTATTTATTTCGTGTCGATATCAACATATGTCCCCATACCACCTTGTTTGATTTTTATCTCGAGAACGAGACCACGGATTTTCATGATTGTTAGCTCAAAATGATCCCACAGATGTGCTCTATCCAGCCCCACAAAGAGATTCCACAAATAAAAAATTGACTTTGTATCTTAATTCCAGGATGACCATATAAGTTAACATTCACCTCTCCTCATAGGGGTTTCTGTCTTGATTTCCTGACATGTTGCGCGTTGTAGGCTTCGTTCTGATACCACGGCAAAGGTGTAAAGTGGGGTTCAAGAGTAGGTACGACCGTCGAACCAGCAGCGGCCTTGTGTTATTGCAATCTCCTCCGAGATTCACAACACGCTTGTTGTCAGGTGAGCTAAGTTTTTAGGTCAGTACCATATTGTCGGAGCTTGTTGATACGGTCTCGAACTATCGCCTGAGCTAAGCAATACTACGCTTCACATTATTGCCAGGGTCGTTGTTTTGATGTTTACGACACGAAGCAATCCAAACCCTTGGCTCCTTATGTATTGTAGCTTGCCACTCCGCCAGTCAGTATTTTCATTCGTGCGATCATTATTTTCCTACTACCGAGTCTCCAACGGATTCGGACAGAACAAAACATTGTATTTTGTGGGTAGGTACAACATTTAATACTGTGTATTCGATGATGACATGACTTTCGGTTTGTGATACAAGATACAGAATGGGAATCGTAATTAATGAAGGCGGGCTGCACGACGAAGCAAGCGACGCGGAGAGAACATTGTATCACGTCCAGGCATTGACGCGGTCGTCGATATCTTCCGCAGGAGCAGTCGTGGGGCGTTTGCGCAGGTTTCTCGGATCTCGCTAGATAACGAGTTTGATTTTTGCATGCGAGATAATAACGAAGCGTTGCTCACCTTTTCCCTTTGCTTGTTCTGTCTCCTTAGGATCTCCCTCTTGAGACGAGAGCGACGCTGAAGATGCGGCACGCTTCTTTTGCTGTCTCGCTGGAGTGTTGGAGGAGGAGGACGGACGGGCGATTGAGGTAGAGCGTAACGATCGTGGTGGTTGGGCGCGAGGGGGAGACGCTAATGCTCCAACACTACCGAACCCATCCTCCTCCGCTGCAGTTGTGATTTAATTTCTGTCGGTCGTGCGGAAGAAATGACTTACGGAATGCAGGAGACTCGGATCTTCCGTCGTCTGTGCTCTCTTTCTCTTTGTCGCGTCTCATGTCCAGATCTGCGAGGACTTGTTGCTCGAAACCTAGGTGTTAATGAGTATGATAGGTTAGAGTTAGAAATGAGCGATGTACCGTCAAGTTGACTCGAGGTGATGGTGGGGTGCGCATCTGTAAAGAAATGGTGAGTACATAGAGACATGATCACCAGATGTATACGAAACGACGATCATACGACACCACGCAATAATCGAAAACGAGGAATTGCGTGGTTTCGGTGGACTAGCCATATCGCGCAATTCCGGGAAATGAGGAATTGCGTGGTTTCGGTGGACTAGCCATATCGCGCAATTTCGGATTTTCCGAAATTGCGCGATATGGCACTTCGAGGAAATATAAGGGTAAAACTTACATGGCATGGTCGACGAAGGTTGGGTTGGCACAACCTGGGCGTCGGTGGCCGTCGGTGGAGCTGGTGGAGATGGAAGGCTCGTGTGAATCTCTCTCACCGGAGAAATCACCATCGCGTGAGGGTCGTCTTCAGCCTCATCGCTGTCAGTCTTCTCAGCATCAGTGACTGCGGCGCTGACAACTTTCTTGGCGTTTTCGAGCGCCTCGTTCTCCTCCGTTCGTGTCAGCACTACGAAGTTGCGTGTGCGTGGAGCATTCTCCTCGTCAGGATCTTCTTCCGTCTTCACTTTGCCGTCCGCCGCGTAAGCGTACTTGAGCGACAGCATCTCAGATTTAGGCAAATGGTTGCCTGGCCTGTCGACCCAGTCCGCACGTTCCGGGTTGCGTTGCTTCCACGCATTGACTGATATCGCCTGCCCGAATACACTGTGTTAGTATCGTCGCCCAATACACTTCATGAATATACTTACATCCACCAATGTTTTGATGTGGCCGTGAATCTCCGTCGTGATTTGCGGTAAGACGGCGTAGGACTTCCGAGGCATCGGACTGATGACGTCCCAAGCGCAATCCAGAGCTTCTAGCGTCCTCACTATGCGTTGGACATCCTGCGTCTGAGTCCGCCGCATATTTTCGCGCTGAACTAACATCAGGCCTGCATCCATATCGAATTGCGTTTCCGATGCCGCGTCCTTGTCGAACGTGAGTCCGTCCGCCCAACGAAAGTTACTGAGGCTCGTGGTTCGTGCCACGAGCTTTCCGCTCATATCCAGCGTCCCCTGCCGCATCGTCCGACTTTTGGAGATCGTCCGCCAGGCCGTGGTGATCTCCTCAACCTTCCATCGTAAATAACCAGCCGCGCTTTCCGGCATCGCGAGGAGGGATGGACGGTAGGAGCGCACCAGCGCATGTTCCGTAATGCACATCTGACCGAGCGTCGACAAGAACCGCGAGCGCGATTTGCCTTGAATCGTGATCCACTCGACCGCGTGATGTTCGAGGAAATACTGACCGCGGAATACATCCACCAGAGTCTTGGACGTGACCTTCGACATCAGGTCGCTCGGGCCATCGAGGGGAGGTAAGAAGCGAATCGTCTTCAGTTCTTCCCGACGCTTCAGCCACGCCCTTGCCTCGTTGCCTAGCGTGTTGCACGCCTCCTGCAGCTCCAACTCGAGGGCCTTCTTCCTAGCGGCCAACGTCTCCCGCTCCGCGCTGGTCAGTAGACGTGTGCTCTGACGCTCTTCTCTCGCCTCCTTCTGGTCCTCGTTTTCTACTCCCTCGTCCTGGTCCTTGTCTTCCTCCATCTCTTCGTCGTCCAGCTCCTCAGCCTCCTCATCGTTGTTGTCGTCGTCGGAATTGATGTCGTCGTCGTCCTCCGCCTTTGCCTTCCCTTTATTCGACTTCGACTTCGACTTCGTCGTCGTCTTCGTCTTTCCCTTTCCTTTCGGCTTCGGCGTCGATTTGAGTTGCCCCTGGGGCTTCGATGTGGTGGTGTCCTTCTGTTTCGCTGGGCTGAATAACTTCGCCAAGGCTGATTGAGTTCGTGCGCGATCCGGAATGCCACAGGAGTCGATGTGGAGTGCGAGGTGTAAGAAAGCAGGGAATTCTTCGAAGGGTAGTGTCAATAGCTTGTATGTACATCGTGTCAGTTCGTTGATATTGTAATGAGTAAATGCGAAACATACTGCGAGTCGGCATAAGTAACGTTTGTCTCGAGCAAACGAGGGGTGGATCATGATTGAGCGTTGCATCTCCATTGTCGGTGAGGAGTGAGTAAGAATGGTGCCTTGGATCTTTGGATAGAGACAGAACGGCGCGAACCAAGCTGCGTACTGTAACAAACCCGTCAGTGGCCAAACCGCGCAAAAACGCAAAATCCGTTTTTGCGCGATTCGACCCATCGCCCAAAATACTGGTTATGTACTTACCTCCTCGATGGCGCGCGTGATCATTTGTAAGTTCTGTGTCATCCGGAGATAGACTCCGGCGGTGAGGAAGGGGAAATTCCTGACATACGACTCTTCTTCCTCGGCGACCGAGACATTCATGACGACCGCCATTTTCGCCGCACAGTTGTCTAGTGCCAACTTGGCGTCCGAATTGAGGTCTTTGTAGTACTTGGTTGACGCTATCGAGTCCACGTAGTTCTTCACCACGGCCGGTAATGCAAGCTCCCATGCCATCAGCGCCTCCTCCCATACCGGGTCGCCGAGGACAGCAAAATGTGACGCAATGAGAGGAGCGTTGAGAGTGTCTTCGAAATGCAAATCCAGGGCTTCCAGAAGCCCAGTCGTTAGCGCCTCCTTGACGAACGTACACGTCTTCATCTCCGCGAAGGCATCCGAAATAGAGTCGGAATCGTCAGTCTGGACCCAGCGTTTGACGCTGCGCGAATCCAGCGAGAGAGAGGTAAAACACATGTAGAGTTTTCTCAGATTCAAGTCTGAGAGATATGCCAGTATCTGGCGCGACATTCGTTAGTAGTTGAATTCCAATAACTTGTGAATAATAAAGTCCTTACACCGCCGTATGACGACCTCATGTCGTCCCAGTATTTGTTGAGCATGAACGATGGCCGCGAAAAGAAATGTTCGCTAGACGGATGCAGAGTACCCAACATCTTGAATACCAGTTCCTTCGATAAAAGTTCTTGCTGTTTCAGGTAGTTCGTATTCTTGCTCCGGTGTTTGTCTGTCAAAAGATCGTCCTCGATATTCTTCCATGTCTTGTTGTCGTCTACCGTTTCTTGCCATCGCATGAAGAGTCCTTCCTTCGGCGATTCCACGAATGAATAGTGTCGCTCGTTGAGAGATAGGTATCGGCCGACTGCCGGGGCAATTTTGTCTGAAGAACATGTTGGTAAGTCGTCGATGATACAAATAAAACGAGATGTGCCGTATCGCGCAATTCCTGATTTTCAGGAATTGCGCGATTCCGGGTCTGGTCCGGAATCGCGCAAAAACGCAAAAAATGGAATTGCGCGATCCCGCAGTACCCCCGAAAAAGACTATAACTGTAGCTACTTACCGCTATCGTACAGTTGTACCATCCACTGGCCTTTGAATGCAGTCTGCCGTTTGATTTGCTCCAGCTGCGGCTTGAGATACTTGTTGTATTCTTCAATCTCACCGATGTCGTCGTCGTGGTAGGTCGTGTTGGCGATGTCCGCCATTTGCGCCTCAACAGCGGCCGCTCGCGCATCCATGTAGGCAAGCCAGAGCTCCAAGGCCGCGATGCGGTGTTGGCCTCCTGCTGCAAAGATCACCGGTGACGCGTCGCTCGCTTTCAGCTGAAGGAGCGGAAGCTTCTCCCGCAGGTTTCGATTCGTCGTCTCGTAACTTCCTTCCTCGAGTAGGTTTCGCTTCAGCACCAACGGAATCGCATGTTTCGCACCGAATCTGTGTACCAGACATAAGTATACCTTTCACAACAAATAAGTTCACTCACCGGTCTAACCCGTTCACCTGGAACGATTCCAGCAAATGCTTTGCCTCAACAGCGTCCACCACCCGCTTGTTCCATTTGTGGAATTTGAGTGCGTCGAGGTTCGCCAGCACATCAAATCTAGCGTATCCGATCAACGCCGTTTCGACTTGCTTCTCCATCACCACCGTCGTCTTCACCTTCTCTTCGAGATCGGCCGTCTCATCGATCGGCCTGGAATCGAGTAGCAGCGTGTTGTTAACTTTCTTGGCCTATACGTCATCATCGTGTTATTGTACAGATATTGTTAGATCAGTCGCTGTATTGTACAAAAATAGTATTCACAACTCACCCCGCTTTCACCGGCGGTCGCAGCACTGGAGCCTGCAACAGCCGCGGTCACGTTTGTGGATTTCCCAGCTTTAGCGTTCGTGTTCTTTTTAGCTCGAGGCATCTTGATAGCGATGGAAGATGAGAAGACGCAAAAAGATGCGATCAAGATTGTGCGGTTTGCGATATCCCACGAAACACCTTCCTAATTTGGACACGGCATGCGACATTTCGTCAGACATGCCGAACCGCGCAATTCTGGAATTTCAGGAATTGCGCGGTTTGGGGGGGCTGGCGTTATCGTCGAGAATTTTAGTACAACTTTGGTTACAACACTGTACTATACGGATTTTACATTACAATCATGAGTACGTCGACGGTTGTGTATAATAACCTCGAGGGGTACGAATCGCGCAATTTCGTGATTCGCGGAATTGCGCGGTTTGGGGGGTTTGGCATTATCTTCGAGAATTTTAGTACACCTTGATTACAACATTGTACTATACGGATTTTTACATTATAATTATGAGTACGTCGACGGTTGTGTATAATAACCTCAAGGGGTACGAATCGCGCAATTTCGTGATTTGCGGAATTGCGCGATTCGGTGTTTCTGGCGTTCGTGAGGTGTCATGACCCTGTTATGAACCTAACCCATTCGCAAAAAGGGCCTATAATCGAGAAATAAACAGAGCGCAGAGGCCCATCCAGGGCACCGATCTCAACGGCGATTGTTGGAAATCATGCGTAGGGTTCGTGAAAACGAACTCTAGGCTGATGTGCAGTCGGGCTGAGCGCGGGATTGTGGTGGAAAATGACGAGGGAGATGGGGAGGGGACGGACGAGGGACCGTGGGAATCGGCGGATGGTCCATCCGCCGGACGTCATATTGATAGTAGTATACCTTTCACCACAAATAAGTTCACTCACCGGTCTAACCCGTTCACCTGGAACGATTCCAGCAAATGCTTTGCCTCAACAGCGTCCACCACCCGCTTGTTCCATTTGTGGAATTTGAGTGCGTCGAGGTTCGCCAGCACATCAAATCTAGCGTATCCGATCAACGCCGCTTCGACTTGCTTCTCCATCACCACCGTCGTCTTCACCTTCTCTTCGAGATCGGCCGTCTCATCGATCGGCCTGGAATCGAGTAGCAGCGTGTTGTTAACTTTCTTGGTCTATACGTCATCATAGTGTTATTGTACAGATATTGTTAGATCAGTCGCTGTATTGTACAAAAATAGTATTCACAACTCACCCCGCTTTCACCGGCGGTCGCAGCACTGGAGCCTGCAACAGCCGCGGTCGCGTTTGTGGATTTCCCAGCTTTAGCGTTCGTGTTCTTTTTAGCTCGAGGCATCTTGATAGCGATGGAAGATGAGAAGACGCAAAAAGATGCGATCAAGATTGTGCGGTTTGCGATATCCCACGAAACACCTTCCTAATTTGGACACGGTATGCGATATTTCGTCTGACATGCCGAACCGCGCAATTCTGGAATTTCAGGAATTGCGCGGTTTGGGGGGGCTGGCGTTATCGTCGAGAATTCTAGTACTACTTTGGTTACAACACTGTACTATACGGATTTTTACATTACAATCATGAGTACGTCGACGGTTGTGTATAATAACCTCGAGGGGTACGAATCGCGCAATTTCGTGATTCGCGGAATTGCGCGGTTTGGGGGGTATGGCATTATCTTCGAGTATTTTAGTACTACTTTGGTTACAACACTGTACTATACGGATTTTTACATTACAATCATGAGTACGTCGACGGTTGTGTATAATAGCCTCAAGGGGTATGAATCGCGCAATTTCGTGATTTGCGGAATTGCGCGATTCGGTGTTTCTGGCGTTCGTGAGGTGTCATGACCCTGTTATGAACCTAACCCATTCGCAAAAAGGGCCTATAATAGTCTCATAACCCTACGTTGTCGAGTTGGATGGATTTGAGGATCGTGGCACCGTCGTTCGTCACGCTAATGTCCCCCGTTGACATGGACTGAAGAATCTTGTTCATACCCTTTGGCCCGAGGGTGGATTTCACGAGGTCGCCAACAGCGAGTGCCCCAACGAAAGAGGAGAGGCGCGCATTTTCCGCTTTTTCTTCGGTCGCCTGTAACGAAGAGTGTCAGCGTCGAATAGTACGAGCAGTCGATCGCGAAACGAGTTACTTCTTCGCCAAAAATTTGCATGGACATGGTCGTTAATGGTTAACGCGTACTCGAGCCTGATCAGATCCCAGCATCCTCTCGACCTCCTCGTGCGGCTTGTTTTCGCTCGGGGTCTCCTCTCGTGCTGTGGCCTTCAACTCCAGTGGGGGGGGGTCTCCGAATCTCGGGCTCGAGATTCGATTCGTTGTTTTTGGAGCTGCTCGCCATAGTCGCGAGGCTCACGCCAACAGCCATTTGGCCAGCGGCACCATTGCCCGGTCCCGCTGCTGCTTCGGCTCCCTTCTCGTCGACTCGTTTAGCTCCTCTATCGCCCTTCGCAACTCTCGTTTCACTTCTTTCGACCTCTCTGACCTCTCGTCTCGCTTCGCGATGCCTCCCGCTGCTTCGCTCGTCAACCCTTCGGCTCCGTGACTGGTTGTCGACTGTTTGTACTTTGTTGTAGTCATAGTATTGCCGAATAAATTTGGTAGTCGCTGGAAGATTTCGTGAGCGGGTTTCGCGGTTTGAATCTGAAGGAAGATGCTGTCAGGGATGGTGTTGGCCACTAGGAACTTGGTCGCAAGACGAGCCGGATATTCCCCTTGCGGGGCCGGAGATGTGGGTTGAGGCTTTTTCAACAGACGAAGAGGATGGACAAAGTGGACAATTGACTTCTGTATGACATTTGGTACTTCGGCATTACTGACTGGCGGGGGGTATTCGAGGTCTCACACCGACGATTGCCTAATTTAGTTGGCCTTTGGGTACCATCAATTGCAAATTAGGGCGCGAACGTCCGGCTTTCCATATTTTTTGAGCTTTCGTCAAGCTTTTGAGTTGCTCACATCACGCATTTTCTACAGTTGCTTGGACCAAGCGATCGTTCTCGCCGCTGCGATGAATGATATCTTCCCGTTGGTAGAGGTTGTCAGAAGTTACATGGGCGATATGCCCTCGCAAACACTTGGGTTCCGCGAATTTCCTCAGATACTTCCGGTGAGTCCTAGTAGAAAGAGGCTTATACTCAGGCTCCCTGACCTGAATTGCCGCTGCCATTCGAACTACATGTTCGGAAACCTGGGCTAATCCGCACTCCCCTTCGGTGACTGGAACAACCTTGTATTTAGGGTTGCTGTCGTCGTCGATTCATTGGCAGCATTCGCGAAGACGTAAGTATCATCCGAAGAATGCCCATTCGTTTCCACTCGTTTCCCTGTGTATTTGATGGAGGTTGAGTGTGTTCCTGACGCCCGTCAACCCCATGCTCACATAAGCGTCAGCTGGCCCTCGGTGGCGGTGAAGCACAGATCATGATGATCATGTAAATGCCTGGAGGTGCCTGGTCAGTCCTCCATCAGACATTATGCTATATTCTGCTTTGGCGTAAAACTCCGAAGAACGTCCCCACCGGGCCCACCCGCGAGCCCACGACGAGTGTCGACCATGGATCACTTCCTCAAATGTACCTGCGGACAATACACTGTTTCCTTGATCAAGAGCTCGAGGCTTGCCACCCTAGGTCCCTTGAAATGCCTTTTACCAGCAGAGGCTATCCCGAGCTTGAAGCCAAGGATGATTCGTTTTTGTGGTCCCCCGTGATCCGAGTCGCTGTCACACACATAAGCGCGAGTTGGATCACGAGGTCGATATCATGCGGGGAAATAAAATGGGCTGGTCAGTCAGTGTTTGCGATCAAAAAAGTCTCTCCTCTACATACTCTTGAAACGACCGCCATGTTGTCTCAAGGGGTCCTTCTCGCCCTCAGCGTTGGGTTCGTGGTAGCTACGCCTTCGACGAAGAGTGTCGGGTCCGACCTGTCTTTTCTTTTCCAAAATGATCTGAACTGTAAGTCTAACGGAACTTTCGGTTGGTTGTGTTGCTAACCGCGTACTTGAAGGGCTTACCGCACCGGACCATAACGGTACCATTCTGATCAGCAAACCCAGTACAAACACCCAGGCTCTCGCGTCTTGCGGCGAACTCTATGAAACACTCCTTCCTACCAATGGCACTTACTTCCAGTCTGACATCAACGACCTTGTTCGTTACCTCGCATTGGAGACGTTTCACCCCTCGCAGCGGTACTGGATTCAATCTTCCTCCTCGGAAACATGCTCCGCAGTCTCCTTGGCCGGCGTACACACTGTCAGCTGCTCGGAGGAGTTGCCAGCGTTATGCTCGCAGAGTGCTCCATACCGTCCCAACACCGAGACCGATATGAGCACACGATATCAAGTTGAGGTTCAATCCGGAAATATAACTGTCCTGGGGTAAGGATGTCCGACTTGACGTTACCACGCTGTTAGTTGACACCAGCATTAGCACCCGCGACCACCTTTCCTTCCGCTTCATCGGCATTCCGTACGCAGATCCCTTCGAACGGTGGACATACTCCAAGGTATACAGCAGTGCGGGAAATATCACCGCTCTCGCCTACGGATCTCCTTGTACTCAGAACGGTTATGGTTCTGAGGATTGCCTTTACTTGAATGTATACACCCCATATCTCCCCCAGGACGCTGCTGCTTCGAAGAGCTTGAAGCCGGTCATGTTCTGGATCCACGGTGGCGCTTATACCGGTGGTGAAGGTAGCGATACCATCTTTGATGGAGGCAATCTAGCCAGTCGTAGCGATGTCGTTGTCGTCACCATTAACTATCGGTAGGATAACTTATTTTTTGGAGGATCTCGTCCTGACCTTTATGCAGCCTGAGCACGATCGGCTTCTTGGCACTGGAAGATGGCTCAACTAACGGCAACTATGGTATCGCAGATCAGGTGGGTTTTTATACCACACCTAACGGCCACCGCATTTTTGACGCCACACAGATTACCGCATTGCGTTGGGTGCAAGAACACATTGCTGACTTTGGTGGTGACCCATCCCGTGTTACGATTTTTGGACAGTCTGCCGGTGCAGGCTCCGTGCGCGCTCTTCTAGCTGCTAAACCTGCATTCGGTCTCTTCGCCGGAGCCATTGCCCAGAGCAATCTCGCTGGATTCGGATATGCGAGCACATACTCAAACTACTACACGATCGCTCAAGAGTACAGCGTGGCAGCGCAGCCTCTGATCCAACATGTCGGTTGTGCAAACGCGACCGATGTCCTAACGTGTTTGCGTGGCATCCCTGCCGAGACTCTTGTCAGTGCACCCACTGTACCAAGGTATTCGATTTTCCGTGGGATAATCCAGAAACTCACAAAGCGCCAGATATGTCGTCGTTGATGGAACGTACATCACCACCAACCAACTTGAGCTCGACGGCACAGGACCCACAGCACCGGCACATGTGATGTTCGGTTGGATGAGGGATGACGGTATCGATTTCGCTGGTGCGTGGCCGACGCCGAACACGACCGAAGCCCGGTCGATCATGGGCATCGGGTAGGTACCTTGAACTCCATATCACTTCTATGATCGAACGAGTTTTGTTTTGCAGTATCAGTCAAAATTTGACAGACACGATCATCGCTTCTGGTCTTTTCCCGATCCCGTCTAGTGCCAACACGAATATGACATGGGATTTGGCCAACGTTACTAACCGTGTTGCGACCGATGGTGAATTCCGGTAAGTTTCGAGCTGCAATGATCTTTCCCTATCCTCACATATGGGTGCAGTTGCTTAGACCAAGCTACTGTGGTTGCTGCTGCGAAGAACAACATCTTCCCGTCGGTGTATACCTACGAGTTCGATAGGAGTTATATGGGCTATATGCCCCTCCCCGACACTTGTGTCCCTGCCGCAACCGAAGAGTATCCCTACGGAGATCCTAACATGCCTTACTTCAGGTAAGATCTCGTTCTCAGTATAACATACAGTTTCTCACAGAGATACCAGATGCCACTCTGGTGAACTGTACTACGTGTTCGGAACTCTCGGTCAAGACGCTCGTCCCTTCCGTGACTGGAATGACCTTATCATGTCGCAAGTCACCGTGGATGCTTGGTCAGCATTCGCAAGGACCTACAACCCGAATCCATCTTTCCTCTACCTTGCTGTGCGAGGATATACGAACACCACAGAAGCACTGATAAAGCACGACCTTTGGGAACAGGTGAAGCCCTCAACCGCTGCACCACTCCGTATTCTCGATATCCCACTTTCAAACTCGCCCTACTTAGAACAAGCGCAGTGTGACCTGTTGGGATACCCCTTGACTTACTACAGTTAGTGAAGCGTGCGTGGGGCCACCGGGAAGCGCAGACTGTCAAGTACTGTGTAAAAAATCTCTACACTGAAATTATGTACAATACCACACGTAACGCTCCTTGGGACTGGGGATTAAACTTTGAGCGCAGATTTGCAGGGCCCAAGACGACAGAAAGAATCCGCTGCTCGTGCAGATAAAGTCATCATGGTACAGCAAATAAATTGAATTGAGTAAGAGCCAGTCACAAAAGTCTGCATCGTGATTCAGAATATTCCTAACAAGCTTTCCTCCCCATCCGCTGCCATTTCCTTGAGAACGTCTCGTGCATCCCGAGCTGGTCGCGATATGGCGGGTCTCTCGTTCGCTACGCTCTCCTTCACTTTCAATGCTACGATACGCAGAACCCCCAACTTAGCGAACACAGTGTCGTCGGGGCTGATTCGGGTATCAGCGTCCTCAGGCTGAAGCACAGCAAGGATGATGTGGGACGACAGTGGTGATGGCGGAGTCCCTGAAATGAGGTATGCGCTAATGGAAGGGTAAGACAATCGAAACACGACGATAAAGATGCAACTTCTCACCTGACGATTGACTTCAGGGATTGTGGGTTCGCTGACAACGAAGAGACGAGCCCGGCTATCGCCTGGATGTAGTGATCTGCAAAAGCAGCAAAGTTAAGCCAAAGTTGGGATCAGCAAAGGTGCCGAAGTTACCTTCATGGGTTTCGCGGAATGCTTCGTGTACCAATTCGATACAAGTGTCCCTCACCTTATCCCCAACCCCACCGTGCACATCGGCGCTCCGAACAACATGAGATAATGCCAGAACGAAGCTCGCCGCAACCTCCTCTTCACTACCGCGGGCACCACCGACGAGCTCAGTCACTACCGGGTCTACGCGAGGTTGGCTTCGCATGAGAATTCCGAGCGCATCAGCAGCGCGTGTTCGTACAACAATGCTAGACGAATCGCTGACAGACTTGACAAACGTCCGTTGCAACTGAGGGAAGAAAGGTTTGACGTGATTTGGAATTCTCTCCAACATAGAAGCAAGGGCAGATAGGATCGCGGTTTTAACCCCAGGAGGATAAGTCGTCGCTTGCGTCGCAACGCGGATGAGCGGGCCAGTGAAAGGCACGACGAACGGTTTAATTGCAGATTCTTCTGTTCGCTCGACGAGATCGCCGATGGCATAGGCGGCATTTTCGCGTTGTTCGTTGCTCCCTGTTGTGAGACCTGCAATGATGATTGGCACAGTTGGGGCAACACCCTTTGGTAAGTTGAACCCAGGAACAGTTTGTCCAGGTGCACCCGTCCCCTCGATGGTTCGACGCAGAGGGACGACTAACGGCTCCAGTTCGTCTTTTGGAACGGACTTGACGAAGGTATCGAATGCTTTCCACGCAGCTGTATGCACTTCAATCTGGGGATCGTCGAATAGAGAAACCAGTTGCCGAACCCAATCCACTCGGTACAGAGAGGAGTCGAGTTCGGATTGCTCGCAGAACATGGCGAAGAGTGCACATGAACTGGCACGGCGCGTGGGTGCATCACTCTTGGTCCTGTGGACAGACGTTAACGGAACAACATATTCAGGAATGGCTACTGAACGCACCACCCGAGGAGTAATAGCATCAACGTATTCAATCCTTCGGGATCCTCGATAGATCCTAACAGAGCATGGAGTGCTTCATCAAGTGCAGAAAGGAGTTCCTCGCTTTTTTCGTCTTCTAGGACCTTCACCAGAGCATTCAAGATGACAGTGAGGCGTTTACTGAGTGCATTTCCTGCGACTGTCACAAGAGAAGCAAGAGCGCGAGCATTAAAGACAGTCATCGGTATCGCGATCAATGTGGGAATCAGAACAGGGAAGACAGTCGATGCGCGGACCTATCACATAGATCAGAAATCACTTACAACCGAACATAGCTAATACTCACCGACATGACCTCCCGAAGGGCTTGAAGGGCAGTGCCAGAGCTTTCCCCGGGCTGACGAAGGGCTTCCAGCAATGTTGGGATGGTCTGGTCGATGGCCTTGGGTCCGATGTGCTCTTGCAGCGTGTCAAAGGCTTTCGCCGCTGCCGTCCTCACAGTGCTATCGTCATCGACAAGCGACGTTCGGACCATGTTGATAATATCGATCTCATGGTCCTCGCGTTGAGTATCAGACGTGCTCTCCCTGTCAAGTCGTTAACACGGAGCTTCCTTCGCGAAGGCAGAACTACGAACATGATGTCAGACAACATGAGGCAGACACCTTCACGAGTGTGTGGGTCAGGCGAAGAGGCATTATTCTGCAGAATGGGGATAATCTCCCCAAGTATTTTTTCGCCAAACTTGCGGCATAGCTCAGTGGTCGTGCGATTCGCAGTCTACAATCGGATTAGATACATTGGCGCAAAAATAAGATGGAGTTCACCTCTTGTTGCTCAAACTCTTCACTGGAGCAGAACTTGACGAGCTGGCCCACCAACTCGGGCAGAATCGTGCGGACTATGAAATAATCAAGATGAGCTAACTCCCATGACCACTCGAACATAATCACGCGTACCAGTTTTTGGCGTGTTGTGAACGAGAGCCTTCCAGATATGAATAGACGATTGACGGACGACGCTGACCGCATCTTGCCTGGCTAGATACAATGCCGACAGAATGCGATCGCGCCGCTCGGCACCTAAGACATCCGTCAGCGCACGACGAGAAGACTCTGCCACAACCGCTTCTGCCATCTCTTCTTCGTCACCGATCTCCGGTTTACTCGAGATACCAGAGACCTTGAACAATAGCTCTCCTACCAAGGTGATCGATGATTGCTAAAACGGATGGGGTTGGGCTGGTCGGTCGGGGCTGCAATAATGAGGAAACGTACCCTGATGCGCCACCCTGGGTCGAACATGCCCTGTTCGAGTTCCGGCAACAAAAGATCGATGGCCTTGGTCGAATAGTTTGTGACGATCATCCGACCAGCTCTCATGGCTGCCTCGCGCACATACTCCTCTGCGTCCGAAAGCCCACTGAGGATAGGCGAAATGATCTTGGGAAGGTGGGGCTGGAAGCGATTCCCAAACGTCGCAGGCAGATAGACAAGCAGTGACATGAACCCTTCGCGTATGGTACTCCTTGGAGACTGGGCATTCGCAATGATGTCAGGAAGCAGACCTTCGAGTCTCTCCATGCCAAGTCCGGACAGAACCTCACTCAGACCTTGGGCGGCACCCTGGCGATCGACACCAGATGTCTCTGTCTTGAGCGTCCTAAGCAGTCCAGGAACGAGGTCTGGGAAATGAACCTCTCCGAGACGCTCGACGAGCGTCCCGAGCGTCTTGGCTGCAGTCGCACGTGCCTCTGGGACAGGATCGACAAGGACGACGTGAACCATTGGCAACAAGCTTGAAAGGTAGGGGACGAAATCTTTGGAGTCCGTCAGAGATGCCAAGTTACCCACGATCTGCGCAGCCTTCTTCTTGCCGTCCGCGCCCCGCTCTCTCAAACCACGTTCAATGATTGGAATGACCTGTCAGGTGAGGGTTCAAATGAGTTGTCGCAAATTGGAAAATCTACTTACCAGAGCCAAGGACGAGTGATCGATATAATGCATGAACGACGTCTTGAGGAGCGCCGATAGAGCATTCGTCGTCTTCGTAGGATCCACGAGAGCTTTCAGCAGCGTAGGGACCAAAGCTTGAATCTCAGGATTACTGATCACCTCTCCAAACTGCTTTAAACTCTTGTTCGCGGAGGTCTTGACTTGCGCATGCGTATCCATGAGAGCACCCGTTAATCGAGGAACGACGATTGGGAGGGAGAGTGACAGTTGTCTCGGTGAGCAGTAAGCCATCATTCCCAACAGCTCAATGGAGCCTTTCTTTGATCGCCACTGCTTTTCGTCAAGACCGGAAAGCAAAGAAGGAAGGATAAGCTTGACACCATAGCCCGACATGTTCCCCATGATAACCCGTGCAACATCCTGCGCCGCCTCGCGTACCTCCGCAGTGGCATCTCCGAATGCGGTAAGGAGGATCGGAAGAATGAACGCGATGTACGGCTCGAACAGTCGACCGAGGGTGTTGGACAACGTCTCGAAGGCAAACATTGCTCCCTGACGGAGTTCAAAACGCTTCTTCTCCTCGGCGGCGACACGCAAGCGATTGATGACATCGTGTTGCTTCAGGGCGCTGATACCTAGACCTTTGATCGCCCCAGCCAAACCGTAGGCTGCACCACGCCGTGCAGCATACTTGGGGCCATCGAACAGCTCGCTAAAGAGATGGTCGATCAACTGTTCGCTACGATCGCCCATCAACTTCACGAGGGGGGTGAGACAATCAGAAACCGCGATCTGTACTTGCTCGGAGGGCGTCTTGAGCGCTTCAACCAATCGGTCCACGATTCCCGGGATGCGTGGATCGGAGGCCTCGAGGTGTCGAGCCGCCCGGCCAAACAGGATAACGACTGCTTCCTTGACCTGATCCCCTGTGTCGCTCGCAGGACTCGGGCCAGCCAGATGGGTCTCGAACGTCGACAAAAGACCAGCGAGTTGGGATGCGCCATGATGATCGATGACGGCGGCACCAGCCTGCAGCATCTCCCGCCGGACATCTTGCGACCGGTCACCCAATGCTTCATCCTGGATCAGGAATTTGAAGAAAGGCTCGACCTGTGTCTCAGGGAAGGATGATGCGAGTCGTCCGAATGTTGCCGCAATTGCAACACGAGTCGACCATGGATCTGCGCGATCCAAGCTTTGCGCGATAACCATCCCCTATTCGTATGTTCATGGATGCCAATCATATCAGGATAAGCGAGTACCCACGTATTGATCAAATTCGGGAGCGAGCATCTTGGCCTGAGTGAATTCATCAGGAGTCTATTGGCTGATGACGCCAAGAACATTACTACACCCACCTTCTCCCGGTATAGGTCTTGAAGCGCGACAATGGTCTTCTTGCTCGCCTGAGGATGATGCTCCACAGCTTCTGCAATCGCTGTTGCCGAACTCGCCCTCACGTACAGATTATCGTGACCTAGAGAAGTCATCAATTTCCGTCAGAACCTCGGCATCATCCGAATAAAGCGGGCAGAACCTCACCTAAGAAATCAAGCATATCTTTGAGGAAATCCTCTGATACATCGAGGCCATTATCCTCCCATACGTGAGTCGCTAAACGAGCATTCTGCTCGTCTTCGTCATGACAAGCCACCCAAAGCTGGGGTGACCAGTCAAGGTCCGTCAAGTCGAACGGCTGAGGAGAAACGCAAGTCTCGTCAAAATCCTGGAAGGATGGGAAACGTGGACATGCCGCTTACCTGAATTGCCAGTAAACACGAATTTCGAACATGGGTCTCTTGAAGTAGCGTCCCATCGATCAACACCTTGACTTCCTCTTTCGTCGCACTGGCTTGGATCGCCTCTCCTAGATCGATGAGCAGGGACGATGCTTCCTTACTGAGTCTTGGCTGATTCCTGATGATGTGTAATACATGCTCCACGGTGGATTTACGGGGAAAGGCGAGATCAGAGTCTGTGCGCGGTGAGAAACCCGAGTCCAATGCGTGAATGAGCTAACGTACATTCGTTGAGATGGAATTTGATCACATCGAGGATAAGTGAAATTTGTTCCAAGGCTTCTTCGTCGTCTGAAACAGCAACGCCTCCTCTACGTGCGACTTGACTGAGCAGAAAGAATGCGAAGGAGAACGTCGCTGCATCGAACGGTGCCTGTTCCGAGAGCGTTCGTAGCCTGTACAACACACGAAGCACGAGAGCTGCAGACACCAAGACACATCAATCAAGGTTCGCCAGAGACTCGCCAATAAAATTTCAAGGCGAGTGAGCGATGAAGTATCACTCACAGTTCAGGGGCTCAGCCCGTTGTTCCTCGGGGACACACTCGACCTCCAGGGCCCTCAATATGGCCACACCGACCCACTTCCGGATCGTTTCCAGTCTCTCCGAGCAGCACATCGCCAGTTGGACGAACGTCTGAAACGCGTCGTCGCCCACCAACCGTGTACATCCAGTCCCCATCGCACCCTCCAACACCAATTCCGCGATTGGTTTGACGTATCCTCTTGTTACTCTGACCGTCTCCTCATTCGCACCCGCGGCGGACGAAGCGCAGACAGCGACGACGCTTCGAACGAATGCGAGTCCCCGTAAGAGGTTCGACCGCAAGGAAGACACCCGTTGACGAACGACGGCCTCTTTCTTGAGTTGGCTCTGAACCAGCGCCTGCGCTTGCTTGGAGAGCGTCGTAGATGTTGCGCCTTTTTTGGATGCAATTGACTGACGCAGTTCGGCTTCCCATTTCGCGATGTCAGCGCCCTTTCCTTTCTTCGGGCCTTCGTCTTGCTTCTGGGAGGAGAGAACTAAGACGAAGATGAGGATAAGAGTAAACGAATATTGACACCAACCCACCATCGACGTATGTCGTTCCTTCTGGCGTTTCCCAAATACCTAAATCTTCCTCTGTCAACCTAATTAAAGCCTTCGCATCAATATCCAACCGGAGCTGATCCACGATGCAGGGTAGGACCACTTCAGGGCAGACGAACGCAAGGGTGCTGACTGAGCGGTAGCTAGCATCCGCAAAACCAGACTGTATTAACGCGACCGCGCAGGAAGACACCGTCAACGGTCGCAGCTTAGTGGGATATTTTTCATCGGGGAGCTTACCTTGAAATCCATAGCTGACGCCTCGAGAACGTTCTTCATTGCTTGGTCGACGTTGCTACTAACAACATCATGCGGATCTGCACCCGCTCTTTGACATAGCTCAATCCACAATAGCTTTGAAGCACCACCTATGAGGAAGAAACCAAGATCAGTCATGAAACTAACCGTATGAGGTAACGCACTGATCACGGGATGGTGTGCCAACACCACCAAATTCACGACCAACAAGTTTCTGAGCGTCTTATCCAATGATGGTCTCTTCTCGTCGCCGAAATTCGCAAGGGTCAATAGTAGCTCAGCGTATCGCCGCTGTTTGTTCACCGCCGGTTTTTCTTGTTCCTCGGCGGACGGCGCGGGTGTGGTCGTTTTACTTAGCGCGACGGGTTTCACGAGCGAAGACGTGAGCGCGTCACGCATGACAATGTTTAGAAGCTCAGGGTGTCGAACGACGGTCTCCCCAAGACTTTGAATAGCAGTTCTTCGGACGTCCGAGAATTGCGAATGAACAGAGAGATGTATGAAGATGGAACCCAATGAAATTCTACGAACACGAAGAGCGCAGTCTTCAGTTGGACCAGAAGCGCCAGAAGTCTTCGAAGACACACCTCAAATTATGGTTCTTGAGAAACTCGGGTTCGAGCTTCGGGATCGCGAGATCGGCGGCGCGGAGCAACCAAACTTCTTCCTCAGCATCGTTGATCTTTTGGTACACTTTGTCCCAGATAAGGAACGAGGGCTTTGTCGAGGTTCCCGTGAGGACGTCCACGGATACACTACGAGATACAAGATCATCTATGGGGCCAATAGATTTCATAGGGTCAGCCGACAATCCCATAGGGTGCGCGGAGATGACAGCCAAGCACGTACCGAATTGTCCGGACTTTGCCATTGGGCCAAGCAATACAGCCAATGCCACATAACCCTCCAAAGCACCTGCTGCGTTTCCCAACGGGTTCGCGGCCACTGTTTTCAAACACACCTCTAGTGCACCCGCCATGGCCCTGGCGAACGTCTTCGCGGAATCGTTTTTCTCCCATTCTACCTCCCCAAGATCGCATAAGGCAGCACCAATAACACTTACAAACGCCCGCTTCATTACTGGCTTGCTACTATTCATCTCTTTTGCGATAAGGGCGGTGACATCAGCGGGTACGGCAGTGCCATTTATAAGAAGGTGGGTAAGGTGGGAAGGAAGCGTGCGTGCAAGAAGGGATGTGGCGATGTCGTTGGTTTCTTTGGCTATCAACGTCGGGAGAGCGGTGATGAGTTTCATCGAAGCAGCATCGTTCTTGGGAACCATCGATAACATTGTATATAGCGTGACACGGTGATCTGTGCCGGTGGTCTTTCCGGCCATTGGGAGAGCAAGTATTTCTGAAACTGCGTTCTCGACAAATTCTGGGGGGAATTTGGCTGCTAGGACCTTGAAGAAAGGTGTGGCTTGCGCTCGGACTGATGGATTACTCGATTTCGCCGAATTGAGAGAAGCGGTTAGAAGTTTCTTAAGGGCGGGAAGATCGAGAGGGTGAGAGTAGGCCACTAGGAAGTCGCTGATGACTGAACAATGTCTAGCGTCGGAGCGGAAAGGGGCGAAATAAGGAAACTTACCACTCAGCGAGTACTCTGGAGAGCGAAGGAGTGCTTTTTCCATCGTGGGCAGGATTGTAGCTGAGAGATCGTCAGGACTGACAGCGGTACGTATGAAGTCGTGGAGTGCGCTCTGAGAATGATAAGTTAGATAAACATGAGCGGTGTGAATTGCCGGGTCGGACGCACGGAGGAGTGTGCGGGGACCGCCGTCTTGGACATGAGGACTTGGGACGCATACAAGCTAATGATGTCTTCCTGAATAAATTCAACAAGATAAGCATCGGGAGATTAGTAATAGACTAACCTTGATTGGTTGAGGTATTTGCTTGAGAGATTCGTCCTTGACGTCTTTAAGGCGTATCGTTACATCGACGGCTGTGCTCAGAAGGGAGAGGTAGACGAGGGGCGTCTGGCTAGATTTGACTTGCGTGATGAGCGTTGACATGAGGAAGTGAAGGTGCCCCGGGGCAGAACGTAACGCTCTGCGCGTCCGAACGAGCGCGCTTTTCTGCATGGTGGGCTTAGAGCGAGTGGATTGATTGAGTTCAAGATCGAGGAGATTGGCAAATACGTCAACAATGACGCGCCACGAATCGGTGGACACGAAGCTTTCTGAGGAGGAAAGACACGTAGTATATATACCGCAAGACCAGTTCAAGAGGACGAAGATATCTGATGGAGCGTAAGAACTTCAGAGAGCTAAGCGCATCGATGGACGGGTAAGATGACGATGAGACAAACCTGGAGCTTCGTTTCGATATGTGTGATACCTCGTTCGAAAGCCATCCTAGAACTTGCTCCAGGACGCCTAGCTTTGGTGCGTCGCGCATAGACTCGTCCCTCTCGATCATTCGCATGCCAATGACCTCGATGGCATCACGGGATACGCTATCGACGTATCGAGGATATGTTTGGGTTAAGAGTCTAAATACATCCATGATCTGCGACAGACTGAGAGCTGAGACGAAGATGTATGTTAGCACGCTCAGATGGTGCGAAGCAAGAGATCAACCTACATTGGTTAACCACCCAAAGGAGGTCTTCGCTGAGGAACTCGATACGGGCTTTTGTGCTACTTGAGAGCAGTTGTGTCTGTGCGATTTGAACCGAGTTCTGCCAGTCGTCGAGGACGCGGTCGCGTGTCCAGACTGGTCCTACCGGTTGATCATCCTCGTCCATGTCAGGCTGTGGAACTGAGTGAGCCAACCAGGAGTGGATATCTGATCTACCTAGGGCTTTATGAGGGCCCTCGCGTGATTTTAGTTTTGCAAAAGTGTTGATGCGAGTCAGGATGGCAGCGAGATCAATGTCGACGACAGCGACGGCAGCATCGACCTTGCAGAGATCTGGGTTGCATGACCTTCCATATTTGGTATAGTGTTGATCTCGGGGTGCATCACTAAACCTTGATGGGGAAATGAGTTCGAGGTACTTGGCGAACTCAGAACTGTAAGTTGAGTGGCGAAGAAGCACACTAGTCGCAACGCTTAAGAGATGGTCTCAGATAATTTATCGCCTCTTGTCTTCCTTCCACGACCATCTCCGCCCTCGTCCCCGTCGTTTCGCTGCAAGTGAAAACCCGCAGCAGTCGAGTCTAAGGTCGTGGTCGTTCATTGGGAGCCAACAACTACTTACCGTCCCATCAAACTGGGCTATTGAATTCTTCGAGTCGTGTATGTGCGTGATCTCGTCTTCTCTCCTTCGATATGTCAACGCTCCATCCTCGCTGCCTGCACGGGCCCACAACCTGCACCGTACTCACGCAGCGTATAACAGATGACCTTTCTCTGCCTGTACAAATCTGTCACACTCCTTTGTGCTCTTCCATAGTTCCTATCCTCCATCCCTATTGTTCCAGGTAAATGTTCAACACACTAGACAAACCCGAGATGTTGACCCCCACCGACAGTGATCTAGGCAATGCCCTTTACCGACGGAGACAATCTCGCCCCTGAGCCAACTGCCATCCCTTCCAGTCCCCCAACCTACTCTCCGCCCACAGACACCGACATGGCAGCTGTTGCCATAACGGTTTCCGTCGTCGGTGTTATCATGTTTGTCCTCATCACTTGGCTAGTCATCCGTCTCCGTCGCTCTTCTGCTTCCCAAACAGGCTTCTCTACATCGCATCCGAAATCCTCTCGTCCCGCATCCAACATGTCCTACCGCTTCCGTCCCTCCTTCGCGCCTTCTGAAGCCTCGTCCAAATTTGGGTTTGGTAAGTGTTGAGCCGACACTAGTCTGTCTGTGTTTGATGCTAACTTACGCGATCTGTCTAATTTATGTAAACCTAATTCCAACTACAACCCGCTACTCCGATGGCATCATCATTGCTGATAGCACGAAAGCCCTTGCGTCTTTCTCACCAACGCGAGGACGGTAGCTGGGACTTTGCCGACCGTGATTACTCTAAAGAAAACCCCTTTGAGAAAGCCATCTTGACGAAACATCGTCCACCTCCAACCTCTACGCCCACCTCCCCCTCCACACCCGCTCCGTTATACTCTCCCCGTGCAAAGCGTTCGAGCATGTACAAGGATGAATTTGGTCCACGCACACCCTCGACCCCGGGCACACCGTCTTCTCTGGAGTTCGTCGAACCACCCCCACCGGCGTACTGCAAGGATGGCACCTCATGGCCGTTGTACCATCCAAAAGATCTCCCTCCATGCTGAAGCCCATGCGAGGAGTTTAGCGTCCACCTTGGATGAAATTCCTTGGTGCTGTACATACCCTCGGACACTCCTGCATGTCAACTAGCATTCGATTAGCAACAGGATCTCGGTTCCCCTGGATGTGGAACCCTTTCACACTCCTAGCCTTCCCTCAAGGTTCTTCTGCCTACCGCGCCACTACACCCTACATCGTATTAGCATCGTTTAGTCATCGGCTTCGTTCAGTGTTCGTACTTCTCGTCGTCGTATAATTATTCCCTTTCACCAGCCTCATCTTGATTTGGACCTCCAGGTTGTTCCCTGTGAGGACTTACGGACTCTGGCACTCTTTTCTTGGAAGCATGCTCTGAGATATTTACACGTTCCGCTGTGATGTATTAAGTAGTCTTCAGGGAAAGATGTCAAGTTTCACGTGTCATAGTGTGCAGAACGCAACTCAGTCACTCGGTGCATCTTGAACAAACTATTGAGAGCCGACCGAATTGGGTTGGAATGCAGAACCACAACCAACACAAGCAGGAAGCAGCGGTATCAAAGACGAGCGTCCCACCCAAAGTACTGTAGACCTCCTCAAACCTCACTGTTAAGTTTATCGCTGCGGTACCTTTCTTGCTCGGTTCCACCTGGGCCACGCATTTCACCCCCTCTCGCTTCCGAAACATGCGAATCGAATTAGACAAGGATCGCATTCTCGAGCGACATTCTAGATAGTATATTAGAATGCTTGAGTAACGAGCTCGACTTGCTGTGCCCATAGCAACGCGAACTACCAGCTCGCCGCTCTGCTTCGACTCGGACGGCGAAGTACTATAAGAGCAAATGCTTGCGCCCCTAAATGTCACCGCCGAAGACTGGACCCCGCGTGGGAAGCCACTGGGAAGCCGGCGTTGTGACCAGAGCTTGATTCCGATCTAGTCTCCCCTAGACAAACCAAAGAGTCGTGATGAAGACAGTCGTTCACCCTCCACTATGATTCCGATCTGAGATTTGAACTTTGGTCAACTCCTTCAAGTTAGCCATAAGTTAGCGGCTGTTTTCATCCTGACTCTTGTCGGATCTGACCAGCCTAAGGGAGACGAGTTAATCCCTTGAAATGGTCGTGTTCCAGCTTGAAAAATCATTGGTCCTGACTTTTCAGCCCACTTTCGAGAGCTTTCAAGTTATCAAGGTCTCGACCCCGGGCCGCTGAGTTCATTCCGAGCCACCACGTACGCTTCAAATAGAGTCCTCTTGCCAGGGTCGAAGTTCTCAGAGCGACGCGCAGCTTCCAAGTTTCGTCAGACGGTGTTGGCAGCACGAGCCTCCCGAGTCCTGGAAGCTGCGCTGCAGCGGCGGTCCGTGCGGATGTTATCCTCCTGTTTGAAATTTAGCAGTTCGGCAATCACCCCCTGTAATATTTTGCTCGTCAACGCTCCTTTGTTCACCGTCCAAACAAAAGGTAGCCCTACTAACACCTATAATTGAACCGTCACGATCCTCGTTCTCACAACCTACTTGCAAACGATGAGCCCAACTGGCAGTGGTACTTTTAAGACGTCAGGCCCCGGGCGTCACGGTCACGTTTGGACGAACACTGGCAAAGCTGGTTCTGTTTTCTCTGCATTTACGTCCCCATCGTTCGACTCTCAGTCAAGCGAAAGTGGCTTTTCGACGACTGCTGCTGCCCCTGACGACACCAGAGACAATGTTGCCGTGGGTCTCTCAGACCCCAGCAATACCGGCACTCGTAAAGAAATGCTTCAGCTCATCAATCGGCTTCGTGATACGGGGTATGCCGACATTGATTCCTCCAAAATTCTCGCCGAAGCTAATGTCACCTCTGTAGGGTACAAACCGACATCGATCTGCCCATGATAGTCGTCGTTGGCAGTCAGAGCGCAGGGAAGTCATCCCTGATCGAATCTATATCCGGCATTACCTTTCCTAGGTCATCTGGAACCTGCACCAGGTATTCGACCATCCTGAGTATTGCCTTCGCACTTACCCAATTCCTGCAGATGCCCTACAGAATGCAAGCTCATACGCTCGGATAGTCCGTGGAAATGTGTAGTCAAACTTCATTTCAGCACCGACTCTGACGGGACTCCCAGCCAAGTTCGCATCATTTCCTTCGGTGATCCTATCACCTCCCAGCCTTTTGTCGAGGATCGTATCCGGCGTGCCCAGCGTGCAATCTTGAATCCATCAGAGGATCCACAGGACTACCTTCTCGAGGATGACCTTCCGGACGAAAACGAGCTGACGTTTTCGAAGAATTATGTCTCACTAGAGATCAGCGGTTCTGAACTTGCCGACCTGTCTTTCATGGACCTCCCTGGTCTTATCGCTTCCGTCGGGAGGACAGGCGACGAGGGAGACATCGAGCTTGTCAAGGCACTAGTCATCTCTTACATACAGCGACCGAGTTGCGTTATTTTGCTCACGGTCGCCTGTGAGAGTGGGTATTCCATTGGCACTTTATTCGTGTGTTTTTGAATGTTCAATGTCACAACCCGCCAGCCGACTTTGAAAACCAGGGTGCACACCATCTTGCGAAGAGCTTTGACCCGGAAGGAAAGCGAACTGTCGGTCAGTTGCTTGCCTGGCTGGTTCGTGAAGTTGGATCGCTCACTCATCTGTTTTCCTAGGTGTTCTCACCAAGCCCGATCGCATCGCAGTGGGCGATGAACAGTCCTGGATCAAAATATTGCGCAACGAAACCGAGCCTCTTGTAAACAATTGGTATTGCGTCAAACAACCTTCTTCTCAGGCGCTCTCCAAGGGAATCACGTGGTCAGATGCTCGACGTCAAGAGAATGAGTTTTTCACTGCGACTCAACCTTGGTGCTCGCTCGAACCGCAATACCAGAATTTCTTGAGGACGAGTCATCTAACAGAGAGACTGAGTGTTATATTGTCGGAGCTCATCGCAAAAAGGTCAGCCGCTTGCTATCAGTCAGCGACCTTCGGGTTCTAACGACCGCATTGACCTTTCCAGGCTCCCTGAGATCCAGGAGGAGCTGGTCAACGCAATTCAGGATACAGAAACGAAGTTAAGGAAACTCCCAAGGGCGCCCTCCAATGATCCTCTTGGTGAAGTTCTGCATGTCGTGACCAATTTTTCTCGCGACCTCTCCCGTCTCGTTCAGGGAACCCCAAACAGGAACGGTCTCCTCCAGACCATCCGCCCACATCAACAAGCCTTCAGGCGTGCCATACGGTGCACGGCGCCCAGTTTCGTTCCCTGGGGGAAGAACTTGGAAAATGCGACCAAATCATTGTCAAAGGCAGCATTTCTTGCCAGCGAGGAGGGGGATGAGAGTAACGAGGTAGACCGCGAAGACAGCGAACTTGACTTGGATACGGAACAGACGCACGAATATATACGGCCACAGAGGATATATATCGATGAGGTTTTAAAGCAGGCAGAAAGGTAAGTTTACTAACCTTCATGCTCTAGTTCGTGACATGAAGTAAACTGGCACCAGCGCATGCACACGCGAACTGCCAGATAACTATCCTTTCGTGGTCCAGCAGTATTACATCAAGGAATGCACGAAGAGATGGGAAGCACCAGCAATGCATCTTTTCGACAGAGTATATGACATTCTGAAAACTCAACTTGGACAGCTTGTAGATGTTCACTTCGCCAACATGGGCAAAGGGACTGCCAAACACTCTGTATTGTGAGTCTATTTTAGATCGTGGTCCAATCGTCAACGCCGACAATTAGATAGGATGATTGTGAACGATCATCTCGACGGAGCTGCTTCGAGGACCAAACAACGTATTGGATGGTTGCTGGACCTCGAAGAAGCTCCGGCGACGCTCAATACTCATTATTACGCGAACTACAAAGACAAATTCCTCGCTTACTACAAAGGCTACAGGAACGATAGGAACCTAGTCGCAAAACTCAAGACCGCATTCGAGCCGCGTGTCTCGCGGACAAGCTCGCAATTTTCATCGCAAGAGTCGGTCAGCAAAGTCCTGTCCGGATTGAGCGAGCTTGGAATTACTGTCAAAGCCACTGACCTCACCAAACTACTCCCGCCCGACCCAATGACGCCAGCTTTGGACATCATGGCCAGCGTACGGGCGTACTTCCAAGGTATTGTTGATTTTGAGGAGTTTCAAGTTGTTACCGGTATTATCTGAAGCAGCGCATTTTCAGTCGCCTACAAACGTTTTGCAGACATGGTCCCAATGGCCATCGACTACGAAATTGTGCTGGGATTGCAAAAGGGGATAGATAAGGTCTTACAAGAGGGTCTTCAAATCACAGGACCGGACGGCTACAATCGTTGCAAAAACATGATCGAAGAAGCTAGCAGTATCACATCTACCCGCCAGGAGATCCTAAAGAAAATGGAGAGGCTTCAGGCGGCGCGGCAGGAGTTGAAGAAGCTCGTGTGAGTCGTGACGATAGCGGCTTGTGAATTCTGTGTTGTATCTGGGAGTTTTGTTGTGAGGTTCCTCAAGCACTCAGTGCTTATCGTTCAAAGGTGTCGCCTACCTCACAATTACAAAAAGAGTCAGAGCAGTCGAGTGAACTTGTCGATTTCTGCTGGGCCGACTACAATTTCTTCACGACATCGTAACTTACGCATCGGCAAGCCACAAACTTCCGACCCAAGCAAGACCCAAGGGTTGATGTTCTGACTCGCTGAGACAGTTTCCCACACACGACTTCATTGGGGCACTTCGAGGGGTAATTATGTCCGGGTGCCCACCCCCTACTCACACACTACACGTTGTTCTAGATCTTCTTTGCTACATTTCGTTCTTGGAGTCCCATCTTCCGCCGGTGCACAACCTTCCAACTTCATAGTCTAGGCGTCGTCACCGATCTGCGCCGCCATTTCGGGTAACCCCGCCTTTATCTCACATACTGCGATGGTGAACGCCCATGCAGAGAAGACGTGACAGCCGTAAAAAGATACAGCAAGTGTGAATTCTAACCACGCTGCTCTCATAATGTCCAGCCCTTTGCCCTACTAATTCCACAGGAACACAGGAAGTGGCGGTATAAAATGGAACACGAAGGCCGTCACGGTCTCCCCAGTCCGTCTCTAACCTTTCAGGTGAACTCGGATGAGCTTACCTGTCACTCACTTCAAAATGCGTCCCCGCACACCCAGCAAGGCGGGTTCAACCTCATCTCGCCTCTCATTGGAGTCCAATGGCTCGCCTCCAAGTCCTGGTTTTGGATCGTCGACAGTGACTGTGGATCGTTTTGACGATGACCTCGCGGTTGGTCTCTCGGATCCGGACAATGCTCGCAGTCGGAAAGTGATGCTTGAATTGGTCAATCGTCTCCGCGATACTGGGTATTGAGCCCTCCCATTTGCTACACGTCGCCTGCCGGTGCTCATTCAACTTTCTGGTAGCGTACAAACAGATATTGACTTACCAATGATCGCCGTCATCGGTAACCAGAGCGCAGGCAAATCGTCCCTGATCGAGTCCATCTCTGGCATCACTTTACCTCGATCATCTGGGACGTGTACCAGGTGAGCGACGCATTGTCATGTCCGACTATGTATTCACCCGTCTACTGCCAGATGTCCCACTGAATGCAAATTATCATTCTCAGACGCACCATGGAGATGCTTGGTAAAGCTTCATTTCAGCACCGATGCCAGGGGAGTCCCTGTTCCTGTCCGCATCATAGCTTTTGGTGCTCCAATCACATCAAAATCGATGGTGGAGGACCGTATTCGTCTCGCTCAGCGCGCGATCCTGAATCCCTCCAAGGATCCTACCAAATACCTCCACGAAGACCTTCCCTCGGATGATGACAACGAGGTGTCGTTCTCCAAAAATTACGTCTCCTTGGAGATCAGCGGCCCTGAACTTGCCGATCTCTCGTTTGTGGACCTTCCAGGTCTTATTGCTAGTGTCGGGAGGGGAGGCAACGAGAGAGATATCGAACTCGTCAAGTCGCTTGTTACTTCCTACATAGAGAAGCCAAGCTGTGTGATCCTATTGACCGTGGCTTGCGAAAGTAAGTGTCGCAGGATATGCTCTGGCAGGCAGAGAATGAATGTCTTAATATCACAGCCGACTTCGAGAATCAAGGGGCACACCATCTTGCTAAGAGCTTCGACCCCGAAGGAAAGCGAACGGTCGGTGAGTCACACTCCTTCGGTCCTTCATTCGAGGCAAAGGCACTCACCCTTCCGCTTTCTTAGGTGTTCTCACTAAACCTGATCGCATCCCTGCGGGGGATGAACCTGCCTGGCTCAAGTTCATCCGCAACGAAAGTGAACCCCTCGTCAATAACTGGTACTGCGTCAAGCAACCTTCGTCTCAGGCACTCTCCAAGGGGATCACTTGGGCAGAAGCCCGTCGCCAAGAAAACGATTTCTTTACCGCGACGTCACCGTGGTCTTCTCTAGATCCTCAGTACCAAAGGTTCCTGAGGACGAGCTGTCTGACAGACAGACTGAGCACCATATTGTCAGAGCTCATCGCGAAGAGGTAGGTGGATGCTAGCCGTCATGGTGCGAGATCTTTGCACTGACAAACTGAACTGCGGTCGTATTTAGACTCCCTGAGATCCAAGAGGAGCTAGTGAATGCAATTCAAGACACAGAAGCGAAGCTTAGAGATCTTCCGCGAGCTCCTTCCAACGACCCTGTTGGCGATGTCCTGCGCGTACTGAACAATTTTGCCCGAGACCTATCCCGTCGTGTGGAGGGCACTCCTGATGAAGATGGCCTCCTCCAGACCATTCGCCCATACCAACAAACCTTCAGACGTGCTATACTAGGCACAGCCCCGAACTTCGTCCCTTGGGAGAAGAAGAAAGCAACCAAAGAGACACCAAAGGCAGACTTCTTAGCGAACGAAGAAGGGGATGACGACAATGAGGCAGTCGACGAGTCACCGAAGATATACATCGACGAAGTTTTAAGCCGGGCTCAAAGGTATAGTCTCTCACCTACCGTATCCCTCGTGTTTCGCCTTATAAACAACCGCTTGCAGCGCACGCACGCGTGAACTCCCAGACAACTATCCATTCGTAGTCCAGCAATCGTACATCAGGGAATTCACCAAGAAGTGGAAGCGACCCGCAATGGACCTCTTCGACGAAGTCTATACCATTCTGAAAGCGGAACTTGGTAAACTCGTCGAGGCTCACTTTGCAAGCATGGGTAAAGGTACCGCGAAACAGTCGGTGCTGTAAGTTGTTTTCCAAAACACGGTCCCAGCGTTGACGGTCAATTCCAGGATGATCGTGAACGACCATCTAGACGACGCAGCCTTGAGAATCAAACAGAAGATCGAATGGCTGCTCGCCCTCGAAGAGACCCCGACGACGCTCAATACCCATTATTACTCGGACTATAAAGACAAGTTCCTTGCTCACTACAGGGGCTGCAGGGGCGACAGCGATCTACTCGCAAAGCTTAAGTCGTCATCCGGAAGTCCTCCGTCGATAATCGGACGTTCCGCGTACCCATCAACACAAGAGTCGGTCAGCAAAGCCCTTTCAGGGCTAAGTGAGCTCGGTATCTCTGTCAAAGCGACCGAGCTTCCCAAGTTGCTCCCGCCTGATCCCATGGAGCCAGCTCTGGATATCATGACCAGCGTGCGAGCCTATTTCCAAGGTACTGTCGAAGTTGAAAAGTTGATCATCAGGAGTCATCTGAGGACGTCCATTTACAGTCGCTTACAAACGTTTCGCGGATATGGTTCCAATGGCCATCGACTATGAAATCGTGCTGGGGTTACAAAAAGGAATTGACAAGGTCCTCCAAGAGGGTCTCCATATTACTGGCCCAGATGGATACAGTCGCTGCAAGGGCATGGTCGAAGAGATGAGCAGCATCGCGTCCGCTCGCCAGGAGATACAGAAGAAGATGGAGAGGCTTCAGGCAGCACGTCAGGAACTGAAGAGGCTCATGTGATGGGGTGGCAATCTCGATGTGATGCCGTTTCATCTCGAGTATTCCAGTGGATTGATCGCGACCTATTGATTTTGTATAACGCCCATGCTTGTCTCCCGTAATGTCTTCATCCGTAACTCAGCTATTGACTTACCTTCTAGCTCTCGTTGCCTCTAAGCATGCGTTGTTCTGATTCCAACTTCTCTTCCAAGAGAATTTCAGCAAATTGCATCTCGGACTGGTTTCTACCCCAGTAACAGAGAATCCTAGACGATTAGACGACTCTCAGAAAGTTTGATAAAGGAGGGGCGGCTGGCCGCACGTACCCTGCGAAGTATGGAGGGTGAAGAGACCACTGTTTCCAAAGCCCGCTCTGTGCAATAAAGCGATGCACATCGCTGGCAAATTTCCAAGAACGATGAATTACGCGCGTGACGGCATCCTTGGTAGGATTGGAACGATACGATCGAATTCGTTGGATGTCATCTCGTTCCTCTTCAACCCAAGCGAATGACCTTTTGGAAGTCGGTAGTTGTTTCCAGCGACCAGCCAAGACAGAAGATCAATATCCCTGCTACGTCTCTCCCTCCGAAAGTGGGTGATCGCAAACACCTTCGCCAGCTCCGTGGTAACAGGCAAGGAGTCCAGACCTGCGAAGAAGAATAGACAACAGTACTCCTCAGCAAGTGAACTTCCCCATAAAATCTCAAGGTATTATCGGCCGAAACGAATAAATTCAGATTGCTTCTAGCTTACCTGTCCAGAAACCTTGAAGGCAACGGTCATGGGCACACCAAGGAAGAGGCAAAAGATCGGACTCGCACCAAAGAACTTCCAGAAATGGTGTCTGATGTCGTCAAAGCGAGTGTCGCTCCGCCTCTTCAATAGGCGGAAGAGAAGGAATGCTATAGTCGCGATGAGGCACCAGCATGAAAGAGAAATCCAGAGAGCCCACATACAAGGCGGACGGCCCAAATCATCACGGATGCACTGGTCAGCAGATTCCTTGCACATAATGTTTGGTCGAGGAGCAGGGTCATCAACGCTACAAGGAGAAAAATCATTTCGAATTCTGTCGGTCGGATGGACTAGGTTACCTAGGATGAAGAAATTCGAGCCTAATCAAAAACGTTAGCCGGGAATTACTTACAAGTAGAGGGCTCCGCGGATCTCTCAGTAGAGCAGAACGACTGTCTTCTGCTCATTGAGAGTCTGGATTGGGGAAACTACCGTCCGAGGATCCTCACCACCTGTGAAATCTGTGTCCTTGTCAAAACTTGAACGTCCGTGCAATAACAAAGCCATGGAGCCGGTACGACGTAGTCTCCCGTAGGCACCCCCTTAGGTAGGAAGACAGTCGTCCCTACTCTTCTAAGTTAAAGGGGTACGACGCGCAGATGCGTGTCAATGTAACTGGTGCAATTCCAAACTGGCCCATCGATCGACTCAGCAATTTCCAGACAGAATGGATCCTATTTGATTCAGAGCGTCTTTGACATTAATTCAGGTAGCACGTAGTACGAGGAGGACAAGTTGACTGTTTGAGGAGAGGGCCGGCCGTGGTAAAAATGATTGCGCTGAGAGCGTGCAAACAAAGGATACCAAAAAGTTTCACTCCCGGCGCGGCAAGTGCTTGTCAAGTCGAAACGTCGACACAAGGTCAGACCAAGTCAAGACCAAGTCAGGACTGCTCTCTTCATCGTCTCTCGTCATGTTTTCTGTCGCATTACGGGGAGCAGTTCGAACACGTTCGTTTGCACCGCGGTCGGTGCGCTTTCTCGTATCCAAAGTACCACCCAAACCAGCAACGCCGCCGGAGCAACCACCGCCGCTCCCGTCAGCAGGAGCGCCAATACCCTCTTCAACATCCTCTCTTCCTAGTCTCGACTTCGAACCTCCCGAGGAAAAGACAGAAAGGACGGAGCGGACGGGTGCAAAATCTTCCAAGGACTCGCTCTCCTCCATTGAAAGACGCCGAAAGTTCATGGGACGAGTCTCACTGGCTATCTTGGCCATTGCCCTCGGCGCGGAAGTGCTGTATCTCGGGCGCGATTGGGAATCTGATGAGCTGTCAAACAAGAAATTGGTATGTTTTCGTTACTTCATTGGCTTTCGCGGTCGTCAACTTTCCCTCCTGGCTTGACAGAAGATCGAAGATGCACCATCAGGTCAGTGGGCCCGAACCAAAACACGCTTTGGAGATATGTTCGATGTAAGTTGTTGCTGAATGGCATCCCTTGCCGAATTTCGTTGATGTCTGCTTCTTAGTTCTTCAACAAGCCAGCATGGCCAGAACTCCTCCCTCCACCACTGCCAAGTCCCCACCAAAAGCCTTACACCCTTCTGTTATCTATGGATGACCTGCTAGTAACCTCCACGTGGGATGTAAGTCGCCTGCCTCGTAACAATCCCCCCTGATATATATCCTCTTCAGCGACAACAAGGCTGGCGGACAGCAAAACGCCCGGGTGTCGACTATTTTCTCGCTTACCTCTCTCAGTTTTATGAAATCGTAATATTTACCACGCAACATCACTACGTGTGTCCAGCTTCCCTGCTGCATGGCCACCACTAACCGTATATATCCTCTAGACTGTCATTCCCATAATTGAGAAACTGGATCCTTATAATTTCTTCATCACCTACAAGCTTTTCCGTGACGCGACGCGGTCCGTGGATGGCAAGATTGTCAAAGTGAGCAAACTATTTGATGCTGTGTTTAATATTCACTAACGCGCTGAAAAGGATCTTTCCTACCTCAACCGTGACCTTTCAAAAGTCATCCTCCTCGACACGAGCGAAGAGCACACCTCGACACACCCCGAAAACTCCATCGTGCTTCCCAAATGGAAAGGCAGCCCTGGCGACAAGGGCCTGATCGCCATGATTCCTTTTCTAGAGTGTATGCCTTTCCGTCGTTAATCACTGTAGCATTTCATTCTCACTGAACGAGCACAGCGATCGGCATCTACAAGCCTCAAGACGTACGCCCGATTCTTCAGGCTTACCACGGCAAAGATATTCCCCTTGAATATGCCAAGAAGGAAGCAGAGGCTCGTGAACGACATATTGCTGAATGGAAGGGCCGACCGGGCCTCTCGTCTGGGGGATTCACCGTGAGCTCTTTGTTCGGTGTGGGCACCGAGGTACGTACATCTTCCTCGCCTTCTCTGGTCGTCTTGGTCGGCTGAACTCTTTCTTCTGCCCGCTCAGCCTTCTCACTCCCCCATCCCACCCACATACCTCGAGCAAAAGCGTGCAGAAGCACAGCGTCAATACAAAGACGAGCAGGCCTACCTCACAGCTAACAAAGCCGAGTTCGACAGATTGTTGGAGGAGGACAAGAAAGCGATGGCCAAAGAGATGTCTGGGTCGCTATTGGGCTTGCTTGCACCGAAGACCCCAGAAGAGGCACCGGAGGCGAAGAAGACCGCTGCGGGCGGCGGGGGTGGGCAGTAGTCGATTGGCTAATGTTGGTGACGTAGTGTTGGTGAGATGGATGGTGGGGTTATAGACGTACTCTAACGAGGCATTTCATGGATATCTTCATTGATCGTTACACACATAATATGTTCTCCACTCATGTTCGAGGTGAATACCTTGGGTACCAAGGCATGTCATCGGTCTACACCCGTATGCCGGAATCTGTTGGCAACCATTGACGATGAATGTCATTTATACTATAGCCAATATAGTTGATACAAGCCCCCTAAGTCTCTATGTAAGACGGCTCTGTGATATGGGAGCTCGTCGAGAAAGAGGGTACCGGCTATCTATTGGGTGGATGCAAAAGAAGAGAAGTGACCTCATAGAGACGGGTGTGAGGGTGAGGGGACAGAAAACGAATAAACAAACTGCTGTATAGTGCTTGAGCTTGGGCACCATTTCGTCGAAGAGATCGGAAGAGCTCTCGGTGCGAGTTCCCGGGGTGGAAAAAGAATCAGCCAAAAATCTTGCCCACTGGCTGGATTGAACAACCGACCTCACCATTACGAGTGGCGCGCTCTACCACTGAGCTAAACGGGCATATAAGAAAAGTCGTGCGGGAAACTTCAGAGGCTCGTTCGGCTCATTCGATCGTGCCGAAATTTTTTGCATAGATCATGATGATTTTGCTTCCGCCACCGCATACGTTTCGTCTATTTTCTTGACCAAGTCTTTGAACTTCTCCGCAGGCACCAGCATCACTCTACCTGCAATATCCAGCCCAATACTCTCCTGATCGCGTGGTTGCGCTTTCGTAAACGAGTATGTCAAAACATGCGTTGCGTGCTGTGTACCGTGTTCAGGATAAGCGTCAGCCCCGGGTCTTGTCATTCCACAAAAGCATCAAGGTCCCCCGTAAGCGAACCAACTGACCTGAATGATCTCATCATCTTCTGGATGGAATCCATAAACGCCCTCTTTACTCCGTCCTATTTGAGAACTCGATGCCGATTTATGACGCTTCGAATTTCGCTGAGCATCAACCATAGCCTCTTCTTCTTCTGGCGTCAATCGGTACACGCGCGAAATGAACAGGTAGTGTGTGAATTGGTATGGGTCCCCCTGAGTATACATGAGGCGGGATCAGATCAAACCGTCGATCAAAAAGTCAATAACAGACTCACATCCTTAATCGCCTCGTCAATCTCTTCTGAAAACATCCTGTACATTGGGGCCATGACCTGCACGGGCATATTGATGACACGTTCGCTAAACACAAGTCCTACGTGGGCTTGAGGTTGGTTTTGTAGGAGCGATGAGAGAGTGTCATGGAACTGCTGATCGGCACTCGTCCTCGACAGCACATAGTCGAGCACGAGTTTGACACCTGGGTTATTCTACGTTTATTAATCCTCTGAGATAAGGAGAAGGGAAACCATTCGACATACATGACAACTGACAACTGTCAGAATCGCATATGAATCTGATCCTTCGTCTTCGTCTGTCTTGATTGTACTCCCGACCCCGCTCTCTTCAGCAGCCTTGGATATCACATCGGTCAAAGGTCCCGTTTGCACACTCTCAGCATCAGGACCAAAGAGTTGGATAAGCAAGCGGTTGATGGAATGATAGTCGTTATTTGTGTTGACATTGTAGAAGTCGAAATTTACATCAACGATGGTCGGGGTCTACTTGGTGATGACGTTCGGAACGAAGTGAGAAAAGGACAGCGAAGGAAAGCTTACCTCGTCGTCGGAGCTATCCCCATCGACATCCATATCATGGTCTTGCTTGCGTTTCGACATTTCGAGTTTACTGTGGTCGTGCGATTTGACTTGAAGTTGTTAGATCAGAGTGAAAAGACTTGCACAGCCATCCATCGCTGGTTTGGTGCGTTCTAGTGGAAGCAGGGAAAACCCTCTTATTCCGGCTCTCTGCGTAGTATTTTTGCGCAACACTGCGGGGAAACCAAGTTCATCACCGTGAGTCCTTCAACCCAACTTGCTTGCGTGTGCCAGTGGTGGTGTGAGACCGGACCACCAGGCTGCACATGCAAAATGATGGTGTAACTTAAAGGAGGTTTCGCGCGGGGATGCTGGTACGGTCCAGATATCGACTGGCATATTGCTATCGGCATATGCACAGCAGTCTGCTTGGAACTTACTTCTAGCTTTGCTTCGATTCCAGTGCTCCAGCCTGAGACAAACATCAATATTATCGAAGTACTACTAGTAGTACGGCTCCAACCGTTCATGTCGCTTCCGGACCGATCTAACAGGAAGAAGGGACTCGGAACACTCTTCCGATTGGTTCCACGCGAGCTCTCGAGGGGTCTACCTGTGCGTCGTGGGCTGTCGTGGGTTTATTTCTCCCCTGAAATTACTGTGGAGGATGCGGCTAATCATATCTCCTGACCAGTCTCTTCAGATAGAGCAATCATCTCTTGGCTAAGTAGGGCACGAATGGCAAAAGAGACGGACAAAGTTTGTTTTCAGAATAAAGCAAGAAGGGTTCCAGAAGGCGGGAGGGAAGGCGGGTTGGGAAGCGTCATTGCCTGAAGTTCATCTGTCGCTCTGATCACGACAAGGGACATGATCTGTCAATGTCCAAGTGATCGGCTCGCATCCGATCAATCTTATCCGCGACCCGTGCCGTTTATGCACTCTTACCGTGACGCAGGTGTCCAGTGGTGATAAAGTGTGTCCATTATCCTTCCATTTTTCGTGCCTTTTCGTCCCCGCGACTCTCCTTAAACTAGACTTCAGCACGCACCACGATGCGATCTATGAACGAGGAGGATGCGGTGTATGCCGCCCTTCTCACTCAGCTCCTCTCCGACTCGGACACAAACGTACTCGACGACCGCGTGCATTCCTGGATAGAGCATCAGTACGACTTTGTCTTTGCAGAGAACAAGGTCGACGAAAACCACACTTTGCATGCTTTCGATCCCCGCGCGCCGTCACCGTCACCCTCCTCCTCAGTCGGTGCACACCGCTCATTCGATTTTGGCCACCCAGATGTTTCCACATATCTACCTTCGTTGTACACAGAACCCACTTCACCCCGGGACGCCAACTGGTTGTCCCCGACGTCCCCACCATACACCCTTGCTGAGGAAGAAGAACATGAAGAGGAGGATCATACACACTCCCTAGGTTCTATAAAACAAGAGATGGCTCCCTGGGGGATGCAGTCCACCACACCATCCTCCCATAATAGACCTGATAAGGTTAGCCCGCCGTTTCTCAAACTTTTATTATTGGTGTGACGACATTCCACAGGACCTTCCAGCCCTACCTCCGTCTCCCGCTTGTTCGCTGAAGCGGCCAGCATCATCCCGCACACTGATACCGCGTTCATCATCTGGACGATTGTCTCGTCTTCCTTCACTCACAAGCACACCTTCCTCGGATCAGAGCCAGCCCCAGGATATCCATCCACCCTTACCAGTTTCCGCCCCTCACACGCTAGCCAGCATTGGCTCGCGTAAACGCAGTGGTTCTTTTCCTCGCAAGTTCGTGCGCGTGCAAGACGATAAGGACTCCCCGCATCCCTCACCAACGGTTTCCGATTTCTCTTTTGCATACCCACGGGAAACCCCTTTGACGACGCCATGTGCCAGCACCCCTGCGTCACCGACCAGTCCCACGTTCATATCCACACCATGTTCCCCAAAGAACATCGCTCTTCCTGCTTCACCTCTTTACCAGCAGGGGTTCTTCAGGGAGCAGGCACCCCGGGGGGGAACGGAGCGATCGCGGTCCTCCCCAGCATCTCCGGTCTTACCGAAAACCTTTATTCCAGTGTCTCCCAGTACTACTTCTCTTGTGTCAGCCGCGATAAATGTACTTCCAATACCCCCTCCCGCGACCAGCGCAAATTCAGAACATGAGATTACACAACACCACCGGACCGCGTATTCTCAGTCACAATGGTCTATTACAACCGAAAACTCTCTCATACAACTCCCCTCGGAGCCGCGCACCACTGTCACAGGAGAGAAAGACAAAGAACCGAAGATACCCAAAAGGCGGACACGCTTACTTAGTCTGATTACGCGCCTCACCCCTGGCCGCAGAAACGCATCATCGACTTCGACAGCCGGCAGGAAAACGGACCAACATTCTGCCACTGAAGTTGGTAGGGAGCAATACGAAGAAAAACCCGCGCCAAAGAGGTCTTTTGGCGGGGGATCATCGTCGAAGAAAGTCTCGCTGGCTTCCATCCGAACATCCTTCTCCCTCTCTCGCACATCGTTTGGCTCGCAGCGTCCCTCCATATCTTCCAAAGAAGGACCTCTTTCAAGTCTACCTACATCGCCAGTTCAAACATCTCATAATATTTCGCGACCTTCGCTGACGGATGGGTGCGTTCCACCGTCAAGTAAGAAATCGTCACTTGCCTCCCTTCGAGCGTCGTTTTCCCTTTCCCGTACATATTTCAGTTCACTGGTTTCTCCAACAGAGGAGGTACCACCTCTACCCACGTCGCCTGGACACGCAAAGACGTCTTTCAGTGCTTCGCGTCCGTCATTGACAGATGGGACTTCGCACAAATCACTTGCTTCTCTTAGTGCATCGGTCACTCTCGCTCGCGCGTCACCTCTGCCCACTTCGCCCATGCGGACGTCTTTCAGTATGCGCCGTCCTTCATTTACGGATGGAAGTACTACCTCGGAGGCGGTCTCGCCTGTGCCAAAAGTATCTCTTCCCAAAGCCCGAGTAGCGCAGATCGACACCACATCACTCTCGCTCCCGCATTCGCTACTAGTATCAAAAATGAACTCCCCATCGCAAGTGTCATTCTCGGAGACGGTGGCTACATCGGCGTCGGCCTCGCGCGCCTCTTTATTGCCTTTGATCACCAGCCACAGCACACCGGGAACGTCCTCTATACCTCTACCCAGTAAACGCACGTCCCTGGCGTCAGCGGCTGGCATCGAACGCTCGGTTTCCACCAGCTGGATGCCCGCCTGCGACTCCCAGATACCAACAAAGCCGATCTTGCGGCTGACAGCAAAGCCCAGTGGTCCAAGAATGCCTACACTCTCACCGCCTCACCTTGAAAGGAATGCAACTCCTCCCCGGACCCCTATCCTCTGTAAAACCGATTTGCCTTCATTTGCGTCTACTGGTTCCAAGGTCCCCCAATCACCTACAAAGTTCATTCCTCCGGCAAAACTTGCATCTATTCTTGAAGCTCGGTCGGAGAGGCTGGCCCCCGCAGTGTCCAGTGCCATTTCTGTTTCGGCACAGCCAACCCGGACATCTCAACTTCCGACTCCACTCCTTTCAGAGAACGCATTGCCCGGAAGGCTTCGTAAGCTTCCAATACCACTAAACGAGGGATCCCCCTCGTTTAGACTGTCAGAGCCTCAAACCGAGAGAATAATCGTTTAATCACCGGTAAGGAACGAGCATAGTGTCTGTATTAGCTGCGTCTGAGGCTAACCAAAGTCGTAGCCGAATGAAATCGGTGACGAAAGGTCGATTATCTACATACGACTATTGTTACCACAATCACTTCCGGATTTCGTCTCCATCGCTCGAAGCGTTGGCGCGGATTCGTGTGTGCAAGCACCAAGAACCCGCTTCCCAAGACCTCTATCCCGTGTACTGTCAAATCTTTATCTCAGCTTATCGGAACCTTGAATCTCTCTGGTGGCTGGCCATCGTCCTTAAATATTTTAGTATATATTAATAGGGCCTAGGCTTACATTACCCTTGACATTCCCCTTCTCATGCGGCTGTACACACGAAATAACCCTACAGAAAAAATGATGTTGACGTGTCATACGTACCTGTTTTCAATAGCTTTCATCCTCCCATGACCCAGTTATCCTGGATCCTTGGAAACCCCTCTTTATATAGTCACGCTACTTGTATATTTCACGAAAGGATAGAATAGAGCCGGCAATTTCCAGAATAGCGCTCGTCTTCAACCAATCAGGACTCACAAGAATGCACAAAGAGGCGTTACGCCACAAGACTGGATGATTGATGCGGATGCTTGTGGGGACCCGAAAACGCTGTAATCCCGATGTACACCTCCTGACAGCACTTCTCGATGTCGTCTAGTTGAGTGACGAAGCACAGACAATGTAATGAACCTTAATGTTGGGCGCCAGACAATTATGCACCGTGTTCAACGATTCTCGGCGGAAACGTGTTGACAAGCGCAACCGTCCGAAGCGATTTCGTCGCCGAGCTGTCATAAATGCATACACCCGAAAGGTGATCGTAGTAGAACGCTTCGGTGACAATGAACCCACTCACGTCTACGATGATCGTGGGGTAGCTAACGTTGCCTCCCCAATAATGTTCTGATCGCCGTCAATTAGGAGGGCCTCTTCATGTCGTCCATATGGCGACAGTGATCTATGGGACACTCAATGCGTGCGTTTACGAAGATATGATGTTGAAACGTCGACTGCCATCAGAGGAGTTCCGTTGACGGTGATGAAGAGTTAATATTCATCATGATGTGTGTCGACATTCCGATCCGAACAGTGAGCGCCTGTAGTACATCGCTGTTTAACGAAAACACAAAAACTCACCATGGCCACGGACTTCTCTAATTCCGTATGGAGTTTAGGTGTTGCAGCTGCTAAACGCCAACAACTTGGGGCCTGAGTCTGGGAAATCAGACTTCATGATCACTGCGTGATCATGACTTGTGTCACAAAACTGGTAAGAAGTGAGAGGCCCCAGAACAGGTAGCAAGCACTTAGCAAGCGTGGTTGACGATACTTGTACCAATGTACTTGGCGGGTCAATTGTGGATCGTTTGCAGTGTGTTGTTCAGGAGAGTCATACGAAAGTGGTAACGGTGTTGTTTCCACAGCATTACTCCTCGACTCCAGAAGAACTTCCATTCGAATGGCAGTTGCACAAGGGTGTTTGGGTTCACGCGGCTGAAACCGGCTCCGCTGAAAGGCACAGGTTGTCACTGATGGACATCTTCACATCCTCCTACGGGCGAGTTCTCGCATGCGTTGCGTACAGTTCACTCACCTGCGACTATCGTTGACGGTTGTTCTGCTCCGAGACCATCCATTGGTCACGTAGGGGAGATGCCTCAACTTGAGTTACAAGTTGGCTTCCGGGATTCCACGTTTGGTCGAAGCAAGAGCTGCTCTGGTTTCTGTTCACACACCTCGGTTGCTTATTAACGCCCGCTTAGCTCAGTGGTAGAGCGCGTCACTCGTAATGATGAGGTCGGTTGTTCAATCCAGCCAGCGGGCACGCAGGTTTTTGTTTTTCTTCTCTTTCCCCCGGAACATCCCAGTGTTAAAATAATTACAAGCAACCGTACCCGATTGACCTACTATTGTAATGACACGAGAACAATTTTATCACAAGCAGACGTCACTAGTATGAGGGATCGGTGGATATATTTCGTCGACTTGACTAGGCAGACCCAAGAGTCGAACGAAAACAGTCTTCCCAGTCGCAAGCTTGGTCAGATTGAGGGGAGTCAACAATCAGACCTAATTTGATACCTGCATCGATGTGTAAATGGATACACAAATCGAACGCGGTATGTACCTCGACTGCGATCGTTGTGCGGCTTGGAACAAAGTTGAATACATATATTTCTATGTGGCAGTCATGACCACCTAAACTGCGTTCGAGGGGGAGAGTATTCATGATCCGTTATTAGAGCGAGAAGAGTATGGGGATTTATTTAATTCAGCAGTGCATGCATCACTTGAAGGCGTCACGTCCTCTGTCGCGAAACTCGAGTAGATGGATGAAGCAGGGAGGATTATATCAACGACAAAGATCGAAGTGTGATGTGATGGTCAAAGCTCGGGGAGAGCAACATAGCACGGGGAGTCACGGAGGGGAAACATCGTGAGTAGCCTGAGGAAGACAATTCGGATCAGACGACCCGGCGATAGAAGAACACGCAAGGCGGTGGCGATCAAGAGAATTTAAGAGACATGAACGCCGCGGCAGATGCCCGGTCGATCTTTGATTATTGAAAGCGCCAATAACACAGACTACACGACGCCACGTAAAAGTGCGTCCGAACTGCATAGAAAGAAGGTGCCTGTGAGACGGACTCAGTCCGGGATAGGCGCCTCCCCATGCAGGTGCGTGAGAGGTGTGCGATCTGTGGATCTCGTGTTGTTCGGGACCTGCAACGCGCGGTTCAGCCTCGGATATGGAGAAGATCGAGAGGTAGATGAAGGTCCATAGAACGACTATACAGTGGCTGGAAGCTTGCAAGAAAGAGCGAGCGGGAAACGAACGTACCATAATCCCGCGGATGTTAAGTATCAACGGCACCGTCATACAGCAACCAAGGGCTGACAGATCGCGGGAACAACTTCAGGGGGGGCGGAGAAAGAATGACCTGAAGCCCACCGAACCTAGAACCCCTGGCGGGCATTAAGAACGACACCAGGGCCAGGGGGTTCAGAGAGAGAAGGGGGCAAAAGCATACTCCCAAGTATACAACTTGATCTTGAACCCCAGGCGATGATGCCCACTTCGCCGCACCAGGCTGTCACAAACAACCGATAAGGTTAGTCGTCAGACCGAGCCAAGATCTCGACTGTCATCATCACTGGCAGTGGCACTCTGTCAAAAAGTCAAAAAAAAACTTGACGACAGATCTGGGACAGATATGTACATACTTCCGACACGCTGATCTGGAAATACAGAACGTTAATCTAATCCAATATCCAGTCAGCAGACGAAGAGGTCGAGAACGAAACGAACCAGAGTCAGCGCAGAATTTAGCGGTGCTACTAGTATGCGAGGTTATTAGCGGTGAACTTTTAGTATAGATGCCGACCGATCGATTGAAAGGAGATCCTGGTCATCTTGATGAGATGGTAGAACTGCAAGAACCAGCTGCCAGCGAAACCCAACCCAGAGCAAGTGCACAAGCCAACCCCACCCCACGTAACTTACGACTCTTGAGTCGAAGAGAGAGAGAGATTGACATTGGTATACAATACATCAAAAGAAAAAACGCACCCACATCCACCATGTATCGATCACAATCAAGAAGAAGAGAGAGAAAAACGAACAAACGTAGCGTCAGACGAAACACAAACATCAACGAAATCAATCAATCAAAACACTCGACTGAAAAAGGGGGAGCCCTTCTACTCTACTTTCCCCCGGTCCCCGGTCCCCTGCTGGAGAGTGCGTGAGTTACATGGACGGACGGCGCTCAACTCTCCTCGGAATCAAACACGTACAACCCGTCCAGCTCCCCTCCATTCACTAACCCAGCTTTCAACGCCCCGAGACCCACATCGACGTACCCCCGATCCTTATCCCGGTCGCGAGCAGTCCTCCGTCGACTCGAGGGCGATAGCGATGCCTCTCCCTCACGTATTCGCGATCTCGGAGGAGACCCATCGACTCGTAACCGTTTCATGACAGACCTTGCCCGATCATCACCTTGCCCAACCCGAACGCGTCCATCAGATCCGTCACCCCCACCCCTATCTCCGAGCGTACTCCCACCCGATCCGATGTCGAGTTCTTCCGAGGACCGTTTCCGTTGACGCGGAACAGGCGTACCCGCGTCGAGCATCCCTTCGCGTTTGCCATGCCCCTCCGTCTGGGTGTGAATCGCCCCATTATCGTGCACCGGTGTAGTTCCATGCGAGTGTGAGTGTGAGTGTGAGTGTGAGTGTGGGTGTGGGTCTGAGGGTGCATGCACCCCCGTCTTTGCCCTCTTCGGAGGCGTCCCAGCCCTACCCGTCCCACCACCCCCAGTCCCCCCATCCCCCTCACCAACCCCAACACTCCCCTCAAGATCATCCGACGACCGTTTTCGAGGCGTCACCGCATACGACACAGGTGATTTTTCGCTTGCTCGTTCGTCAGCGTCAGCGTCAACCTCTTCCTCTTCCTCGACGTCTTCCTCGACATCACCCTCTTCCTCCTCCTCGTATTCTTCGTACTCTTCGTATTCTTCCTCTTCCTCCTCTTCTTGGGCCAACGGATGTCTCCCAACATGCACCTCCTCAAGGACGACCTCTGGATGTTTCGTTCGTGCCTGTCCCTGTCCCTGTCCCTGTCCCTGCACGCCGCTCGTATTCGTCTTCTCATTGAGACGAGGGTTAGATCCAGGGTGTGGATTTGGATTCGGATTTGGGTTCGGATTCGGATGGGGATTCGGATGAGAATTTGGATGTGGATTAGAACCAGGGTTGGGATGCGGGTTCCCACCTTGCACATGATGCCCTTGACTAGGCACCGTATGCCCAGCAGCAGCGTTCGCAGTCGCCACCGTACGTTCACAAATCGTACATCGACAATGGAACAGCGGCGCACACGCTTCTCGCCAAACCTATTTTTTATCAAACGCGCGTCAGCCAGAGCGCTAACCCGTCGCATGCGAACGCGAACGACGCAAGAGAGGGAGGGAGAAAAAACGACGCAACGACGCAACGACGCAACGACGCAACGACGCAACGACGCAACGACGCAACGACGCAACAACACAACGACGCAACGACGCAACGACGCAACGACGCAGGAATCCTCGGAACCCTCGACGACAACAAGGAGAAATCAAAACACGCACGTTCTTCAACGCCTCCAAACTATACTGCGTCATATGCGCCAACGTCACCGGCACATACGGTATCGGGTGAATCAACTTCGGCGACGGCAACACAGGCGAGACCGGAATCGGCATCGGCATTGGAATCTTGACCGCCGGTGGTGGTGCTGGCTGTTTTCCCTTGTTCCCTCCTCCTCCTCCTCCCGACGAACCTGCAGGTTTATCCTTTTCGTCCTTGTGCTTGTCAGGCGGCGGAGAGGGCGTGGTCAACAACGTCGTCGTGGACAACACGGGACTCGTCGTAGTCGTATGGGAACCTTCACTTCGCTCCGAGGCGCTACTCGCCTCTTCTTCTTCACGCTCCCCATCCCGTTCGCGGTTACGCGCCGCCCCCGTGTGAGATGTGGGACCCTTGGACGTCCGCAGACCCCCAGCGGCCCAATCGACACCATCGAACCACATCCCTGGGGATCTCAACTCGGATAATACCTCCTCCGTATCCATCCTCGCCACACGCATCGCAGGGTCTGTCGCCCCAACGCCCCCGCCCGTTCCGCTCGCACACTCGATCACACACTTGCGTATCAGATTCCGCATCGCGGGGAGTAATATCGCCCGGAGCTGTTTCTGATAGGCATGATACGCTTGTTCACAGAGCGCAAACGAGGGCGGGGCATGGGCTCGGACTGTCGACGGACGAGGATGGACGTCGTCGGATGTGGTCGAGTTGGGCGAGGTGGGCGAGGTAGCAGATGAGGGCGAGATGGGCGATGTGTCGCTTGGGCTGACCGTCCATGGACATGGATGAACCGCTTCGACTCTCATCATCCTCCTACTCCTGCCCATGTGTCCGTCCTCCTCGTCGTCCTCTTCACTCTCCGTGTCCTCTCCAGCATCTCTGACACCTCCACCCGCAGGCCAGGCATATCCGTACCATTGATCAGCTGGGCTGAGCCAATGTCCGTCTAAAATCCTGGCACGTGCCCAGTCGGCGATCGCAAGTTCGCGAACGCCACCTGCGTCTTCGGTGAGGGAGAGAAGTTCGGGGTCTTCCTCGTCCTCTTCTTCCTCTGAGGCGTACTCGGAGGAGTATAGAGATCGTGGCGAGGGTGAGCGAGAACGAGGGGTAGGTGGTGAGGGTGAGGTGCTGTGAACGGGGCTGTAGGACTGTTGTGGTACACTAGCATGTTGACGTTGTTGTTGCCGTGGTTGCTCTGGGGGTTGATGAGGAGCAAAGTCGACGCCCATGCCTTCCCCTGCCCAACGCGTGGCAGCGACAGCTTGTTCCATTAACTCGGGCATTTTGGTCTGTGAGCGGAGCCAGAATTTTTCCCGCGCCACGGCGATGACTTCGGCAATAGAGCCTTCGCCTAGCTCGATGAACGCGTCCACGGTCTGACGCGTCTCCCAATCTGCAGACGCGTATTTGGATGGGGGATAACGTGATATCGCGACTTGGTCCTTGCGAGAGCCGTGGTGCACGAAACGGGGACCGCCTACTGCCTCACAGTCACGGGAACTGGTGGAGATGCGTTGCCATAGCCATTCGCTGCGACATGAGCGGCAGGTGGTGTCGATGCCTGGCCAAGTCTCTTCGTCTTCATTTTCCGCACAGCATACCATGAGCGCGGGGTTGAGTTGAGTTGGGTAAGGATTGTAGTGACCGATCGGGCCGTTGAGTTGGGTTGGATGTCCATATGGTTGGTGATACGGTGTGAAACGGATCGCATTTCCGTGCATGTCGAACTGGGGGTCAGATTCTGCTGGTGGCGCTTCTCGGAGACATAGACCACAGAACGTGGACTTTCGATGTTCGCGACAGAGCGCGATCGGACCCAACGTGGGTGATATGTGGGTTCGCTTGGCAGAAGCGAGACCGACGGAAGAGAAGGGCGAGTTGATGCGACATACAAAACAGCTACGGGCGGTCATCTGGCGAAAATGACGAAAGGGGGATATTCGAAGGGAGAGTTGTATGTGGGCAGGAGTGGGGGTGTTTGGGTGAGGACGGAGGTATTGATAGTGGGCGAGTACGTCGTGTGGGTCGAGTGCGGTGCATGCTTTGGACCAGAATAGATGTGTTTCGACTGTAAACGGGTTATTTTGGTAACGGGGGGGGAGAAGAGGAGAGTCGCGTACGTGCTGTGGCCCATGATGGGGTGATTTGCATGAGGTTTTCGAGGAGGATTGCGTCTCGGAGAGTTGTGTATACGATTCTGGGATGCCAGAGCTCCTTTGGGTCCCAAGAGAGGGGACAGTAGCTGTTGGTCTGAGAGTCGAGGAGGTAGTGAGTGGCGATGGACCTGTGACATATGAGCGATTGTAAGCGACGAGGGGAAGTGAGAGAGAGATACCTGACGAGTTCGTTTGGTAGATGTTGCCATGATCTGTTCGTTTTCTTTCCCTTGTATACGATCTCCTCCTTCAGAGCCGAGCCCATTACTATCATTCCTGTCCTCGCCGTTCGCCGTGATTAGCGTGCTCAAAGTCGACAGCCAAACCGTCTAGAACAAACACCCACAAACATACACCGCACGGACCATGTCCCTGTCTTTATCTTATCTCATGCCACGTGATATTAATAATAATAATAAATAATCATAATCAACTCATCATCATCCTCATCACATTCACATGACTTTCTTCTCTCTCCTCTGCCGCAACAGAAACAAACGCGCAATGGCCCCATCTCCTCCACCAAAGGAGACACCACCCACTCCTCCTCGCCCAGCCAGTGCAGCCACAAAACCACTCCCCGCTACACCAGACTACGTTCGATATCCACCCGTCTTCCACCCCGCATACAAATACCGCACCCTCACTCCAGAGGAACGTCTCAAACGACGCCAATCCGTACAACGTCGTCGTCAACTCGAGGACCAAGAAGCCATCCACGAAGAACAAGCACGCATCGCCCTCCGTATCCAAGACGAGCAAGAACAACAGCGTCGCGAAGCAGACCAAGAAGCGAGACGCGTGGCGCTTGTCAAGGAACACTTGCAACGCGCCGCCGCTCGTCGTCAACGGGAAGAACAAGAAGCGAACGAGGCTGAGAAACGTCGCTCGGCAGAGACTCGCGAGCGGAAACAGTCGGAACAACAACGCAGACTGCAGTACACGAAAGAGATGGAAAAGTGGAGGGGCGAATACATTGCCCGTGTCGCGTCCCAGTCGAGCGAGCAGGAAGAGGAACGCAAACGGGACGCAGAGGAACGCCGCAGTCGCGTAGCACAACTCAGCGATGTCGTTCTCGGGGCAGGGGCCAACGCAGCCCACTGCGGATGGCTCACCATCCAGACACACGACGCGATCGATTGGAAGAGACGCTACTTTATGTTCGATCTCGAACATGCTCAGTTGACTCTACGCAGAAAGCCACACGTGAGTATCGTCCACAGACTACTCACCCACGTTCACTCACCCGCCACAGGACTCGACACGCACCGTCGACCTCGTTAACCTTGACGGTCGAATCGCTAGCTTCCACGAATGGTACGACGGCTTTGAAGAACTCGAAGCGATACCACACTCTTTTGCTGTCACTTTCGTCGACGGTTGCACTTGGCGCATATATGCTGACACCGAAGATGACAAGGTGTGTCACCCCCACCCACCATAGGTAATCCCCGACTTACCCATCTTACCCACGGTAGGATAGACTCCTCGTCCTGTTCAGCGAGGCCGCCGGGGTCATCGTGTGATCGTCACGTTCCCGAACGACCGCCATGCCCCACATGACCTCTCCCATGATACTCCCATACCCAGTGTATCCCTAAGTAGCATTAGTATCTATGCCCCGTGTACTTACCCCTATGTATACCACCGTCGCTTTCAGTACCCAGTCTCAATGGAATCACGTTGTCTGTCTAGCTCACTTTCGGTGTCTATGACAAATCCATCGGCTCCTCCCCTCCCTCCCCCTCTTCCAACTCCTCCACCTTCGGTACTTCCAGCACCTTGTCCCCATCAACGCCCACCCCACTCCCCTTGCCAGACCCCGGCCAACACAATTCCCTCTCCTCCAACGCAGCCTCCACATCATCCTCATTCCAATCACTCGTCGCCTCCCACTCATTCTCAAACTCGATATCCAGCGCCAATGCGCCATCTTCCGACGCACTCAGTGGGAGGAAACTCGCCAGCGCCCAGGTCGATGACGTTGTTCCACCTCCTCCTGGCCCTCCACCCGTTCCGCCACCGCCACCGGAACTGGAGACGGGAGGCTGAGCCTGTACCCACCTCCGCTCTCTCAACCGCTTATGTCTCTCCCGATCCTCCTCTATCCGTTTAAATATCTCCCCCCTCGATAAATGTGCGTCTACCCCTCCTACCCCGCGGTGATGTGACCCAGGTGGTGGTGGTGGGACAGCAGAGGTAGAAGAAGGAGGGACAGGGACAGTCTCGAGTTGTTGAGCCTGCGATTGTCGCGCGGCGAGCACGTGCATCGCTTCTTCGACTCGAAGCGGTTCGACGATTCGTTTCGTGCGCCAGTTTTCGAGGATCTACGGTGCGGTGGGGGACGTGTTGAGGGGTTGAGGGAGGGAGGGAGAGACGTGTGTGTGTGGGTAATGTGGACGTACCTGTTTGGTACTCGTTAGGTTTGGTAGGCCTTGTCTTCCGATGGGAACGACGCATTCGACGATTTGAGCAAGATCGCGGGAGACGTAGTCTACGTAGAGAGACGTCGGTTTGGCATGCCTATCCGAGCGCAGCGAGTCCGAGGGTGAGTGAATGTGTGAATGAGCAACGACAAAACCACACCACGGAAAAACAGGGAGAGAGAGAGAGAGAGAGACGAGGGACATACGAGGATGAGGAAGACGAAGACTCGGCAGGCGGCGGTGGTTGATGCGCCTTTGCAAGAAGTGACGATTCACAAAGCGAATCGAGGAAATAGAGGATATTGATTCGGTGATTTATCGAACCCTGTTCGGCGCTAGGGTTAGCTCCATCATGGGGGGGGGGGATAGACTCGGAGGCAGGAGGCAGAGCACACACCTTTTGACATTCCTCAATGATACACTCCCAGAGGTCTTCTCCACAGCGGGAGAAATACTTGAGAGCATAGCTGACTACTTTTTGAATCGATTGTTGCGTTCTATTTTTCCGTTTTGGAGAGTTGTTCAAAAAGGCACGAGACCAAGCGACGATCGAGCGACGTGAATGGAGAGAGACCGAGTATGAAAGGGACGTACGGATCAGCGTACCAGTAACCAAACACATGGCGAAGACGAGTCACAAGAAAGGAGAGAACAAGAAAACTCGTCGGTCACTGCAAACCCAAAGGAAAGAAGACCGACCGAACTCACGCATTCAGTTTTCGTAGCAGTCCCAAGAACTGCATGCGTACTTCGAACGGATCCATATGCGATAGGATATGCAACGTGCTGCGTGCGTACGATCCAGAAGGTGTGGGTAAGACTGATCGCAGCGAGTGGTCGGATGTTCGTCTGTCTGTCAGTACAAAGTATCAGTGCTAAAGGCTCTTGGACTCAAGGGATGTGGTGTGGTGGTGTTACTCTGGTATGCTGGTGCCAAGCTCGGGTAAATAAACAACCTCGAAATGTCGACCTTTGCCAGGAGGCTCGGACATCCTTCACACTCTCGAGGTTGTAGCACCGGGCTCAGGTCCAATTGTCGAGATAACACAATGGGTCGAAGAGCTGGCAGGCGTTACTACAGAAAACGCTCGTCAGACCGGGCTGAATGCTCGTCGAAATTCCTCGCAAAGCCTGCGTCACGCCATATCTACCCTCTCACCACGAGGCCGTCCGCGGTTCAGAGCTCACTCCGACTAGGCAACCAGCCTGAGGTCACTACAAGGTAAGTCTACCTCCCGTTCATTCGGTCGCAATGAAGTCTGAAGAAAACGAGCACAATCTGAGCCACTCATCCATAATGTCCTTCGACAAGCCGTAGTGTTCGAAGTTAGGATCCAGCGTTTCTCGGCTGGTACGTCTTCCCTATGCCTCATCGCTCAAGCAAAATGTCAATCCGATCACGCGAGAAATGTACTGGTTCGCTAGCGAAAAAAACGTTTACAGTCGTGCAACGCATACATCGCTCCACTAGCACGTCGGATGTCCATCACCAAACAGTCCCGGTAAGTCTGGCATTTACTACTCGCCGACGAGGATCTATGTCGACCCCTTGAATCGCCTCTCCGACGAGGCAATCCAAGACCAATATCACGACTTCGGAATTTGAACAGTGATGCATTCAGTAACTGACAAAATAGACACGATTGATATACTCCCCCAACAACGCTGATGTATCGCTCTTGGAACTCGTGGGGTGTCAGTAACACAACACCTGCCTTTTTTGGTGGATCAGCAGAAACTGAAACGATGGTCAGCATACATCCATCGCACGGAACCTCTTCAAAAATGAATGTACTCACCCCGGGCGCTGGTTGGGGATCGCGAAGCATATAGCCAAACTGATCAAGGAACATTTTGGCAGCATCTTCAAGCGTTGCCTCACCCACAGCTGTATTGACCGACCGAGTGCGAGATTTCTCGATGCACTGCTTCGAAACGGGAGGAAGCGAGGGGGAGAGTGCGGTGAGACAGGTGATGGCGAACGACCTCGCCAAATTGGTACACTTGGCTCCTGAACAAACCAAGGTCCAGGAACTGGAAATGAACTGGAGTATGGTGGCGAGCTCTTGAACCGTCATGGTGCTATTCAGTTCGAGAGTGCGTTCGACCTCGAGGTTGTGAACGACGTCAGTGAATGACCCGTAACGGGTGATATAAACTTGGTCAAGGATGTCTGGGAGACCCTCGTTATGAAATGAAGGAAGGGTATCTGAGACTGGAACTACGGAATGGTATGCTCCCTCGAACGACTTCACCCTTTCTATCAATACTACCTCCTGAGAAGCGTCTGCGGTAGGTGCTAGAAAGGCGTGGAGGAACGTATGGATATCGTAGTTATGAATGCTATGTCCCCGCTCGTTCTTTTCCCCGAAGTCATCCCGGAACAAAGCTCTACTCTCTCGATTTGACGAGTCGGCATCTCGCTCGCATCACGACTCCAAGCGCTCAAGGACATGGAGTGCACTCTGGAGTGCTTGAAGCTGAGGTGGGAGAGAGCGGACTTGAGGAAAGTCATAGCGGAGTGTTTGTTTGATGGTTAGAGAATGCGAGGAGACAGCCTCAGACAGGGGCGAGGAATTTATGGATTTGGTCAAAAGCCCCTATTGACCGATTCGACAAATTTGTTTCCTCCACTGTCCTTCGACAAGCTGCAGTGTTCGTTAGGATCCAGCGTTTCTCGGCTGGTACGTCTTCCCTTAGGCCATCAAGCAAAATGCCAATCCGATCACGCGAGAAAGGTAGTTTCACTAGACCGTTTCCAGTCGTGCAACGCATACATCGCTCCGCTGGCACGTCAGATGTAATGGTGAACGACCTCGCCAAATTGGTACACTTAGCTCCTGAACAAACCAAGGTCCATGAGCCGGAAACAAATAGGAATATGATAGCGAGCTCTTGAACGATCATGGTGCTGTTCAGTTCGAAAGTGTGTTCGACCTCGAGGTTGTGGACGACGTCAGTGACTCGATGACCCGTAATGGGTGATGTGGGACGGGAACTACGGAATGCTATGCTCCGAGTCCCTCGAACGATTTCACCCTTTCTATCAATACTACTTCCTGAGGAGCGTCTGCGGGAGGTGCTAAAAAGGCGCAGAGGAACGTATGGATATCGTAGTTATGATCGCTATGTCCCCGCTCGTTCAAGCTTCCCGGGCCCGAAGTCATCCCTGAACAAGAGCTCTACTCTCTCGATTTGACGAGTCGGTGTCCCGCTCGACTCCAAGCGCTCAAGGACATGGAGTACACTTTGGAGTGCCTGAAGCCGTAGTGAGACTCAGGAACGACTGTCTTCCTTCAATCTTCGGTCTGTCTAGTAGGGGAGACTAGCTTGAAGCTGAGGTGGAAGCGTAGAGCGGACTTGAGGAAAGTCATAGCGAGTGTTACTAGTAGTAAGTTAGAGAATGCGAGGAGGAGCGACTCGAGTCGGAATTTATGGACTCTTTTCCCCCCTACCTCATGGTCAACTTTTCAGCGGAGTCTCAGCTATTCAATGCCGGAGCCTGAGTACAGTACATGCATTCCCAAAGTCGAAGCGCCAGTTACTGGATCGGGTTCCGACCCGCGCTCGTTGTCACCCGTATTCATTGTCAGTCCCCCACCTAATGTTTCATACAATGGCTGCGCCGGAGGCGACGACTAGTACGCCTCGTACGTGTCAGTGTACCCAATGGTCCCAAACGCCTTCAGGAGCAAACTCGAGAAACATCGTAGTTTGCATCGACGGTACTACTAGTAGTACATCGACATCGAAAAACACAATTATCGTCGAGCTTTACAGCCACATTGTGAAGAACGATGTACAGCTCACATACTACTCCAGCGGACTCGGAGCAAATCCCCGTGCTTCCTTGGTGAATAGGGTATCGCATGAGATCAATCTAGCTCTCCGCCGGTACGATATTGCTGGACCACTGTAATGGATGATCGGTGATCGACGATCTAATCTCGAACCAGGATTATACCCAAGGTCATCATGTCTGCATACCGCTGGCTTTCTGACATTTACCGGGATGGAGATCGGATTTATCTCTTCGGTGAGATGTGTTGCTATAGCCCGGCAGTGTCTGTAGCCTCCCATAGCTGAGACACATCTCAGGCCTGTCACGCGGTGCTTACCACGTTCGAGCTTTAGCTCTTATGATTTCTCGAGTGAGCCACATCGTTAATCCCTTCGTGATCACGATTTTAACCCAGATCTGAAGGTTGGGCTACTTCTCCCCGGAAACAATGAGCAAATACCATTGTGAGACCTCCCGGTTCTGTTGCGTACGCGTCTGATACATGTGCAGCGCATTCGAATTATACTCAAAAACGGATGACGATGCTTTAACCATGTCCCAGCCCCTGAACTTCAACAGTGCCAAGCCCACAACGGGATCAAAGGGATGGTCGAAGTATGCTGCGATAGGTAATACATTCAAGCGAACATTCTGCAGAGACGTCAATATTCATTTCGTTGGCGTTTGGTGAGTATGTAACGTGATCATTGCTGCGACGTCTGACTTGAATAACCGCAGGGATACTATCTCCTCCGTCGGGTTTGGTCGGAGTGAAGCTTTGCCTCACAGAACGACATCATGTGATCATATTTGCTATTTGCGACACGCACTCGTCTTGGATGTGCGATCTCTCCCCGAGCAGGAATCGATTGGGAGTAACGACGACCGCATCAAGGAAGTCTGGTTTTCTGGAAGTCAGTCAGATGTGTAGGTGGTCTGTTATCAGCTCGTTCAGTGCTCGCTTTGATATAGGGTTCAAGCAACAACCGTGACGAACTCAATTCGAAACCCGACCTTTCGATGTTGTGGATGCGCAGTCAAGCGAATGCAGCGGGACTCGTACTGGAGCCCATTACTGACGTGCGGGAAATTGACGACCTTGAAAGCCTCGTTACGTATGTGTATTTCCATCCACCGCATTCACTTGCTAACCGATACGTCAGGCCTGAGCGTCACTCATATATTCCGTCTGTACTAGACCTTACTGATAGGATTGTCAAGTCAGACAGTCAGTATTACGCGGCGGGGGGGTTTGCGGATGTCTATCGTGGTCGCTACAACGGTGACACCAATATCAAGGAGGTCTGAGTCTTGTTGCAAGTAACGCCTGGCTTCTCACACTAGTTCAGGTTGCTTTAAAAGCATTTCGCGTCTTCTCAGAGGTGGACGAAAATGGAAGAGATAAACAGATGACCAAGGTATATTATGCGATTGACTGTGGTTTTTTGATCAACAATGGTTGATGGTCTGTCTCTAGATGATACGCCGCGAATCTGGAATCTGGAAGATGCTGGATCATGCCAACATCGTCCCGTTTCTTGGCATTGCATACGGATTTGGCAGACAGGGAAGCATATCCTTGGTGTCCGTGTGGATGCCCAACGGGCCAGTTCACAATTTCTTGGCAAGGCATGGGAGCCATCTGACTGTATTCGACCGTCTGCAATTGGTGCGCGGCGCCTTGTACCAAAAATTCGGAAATTTCTGACATCGTGTTGATCAGCTATCGGACATAGCCAACGGACTGCGTTATTGTAAGCCGCAGGCTTTCATCCGTATAGAATGCTCCTCAGTAAACCACGAACAGTGCACACATTCCCATTTCCTATTGCCCATGGAGACCTGTCCTGCGTACGTTTATAGAGATGTTCTTTGGCTGCGCTCGACTGAAGATGAAACAGAACAATGTTCTTGTCGACCACAATGGCAGTGCGCGCATTGCTGATTTCGGGCATGCCTCTTTGCTGGGTGAAGCATTGGGAGAGTTGGCATACCTCGAGATGAGCACGAACAGACCTGGTACCCTGCGGTGGGCAGCACCTGAGTATTGTTCAGCTGAGGCAATCATCTCTCGCACGACCAAGAGCGACATTTATTCGTTCGGAAACATGTGTCTACTGGCAAGTTTCACACCTTCACGATGCGTAGGTTCTCAACCATTTGCAGGTGTTGTCTGGTAAACAACCATGGTCGGAAATTATGTATGAAGCCGCTATCGTGGTTCGACTGGCCCAGGGTCGCAGGCCTGCACGACCGGATTCTCCGCCAATTGCAGATCAACATTGGGAGCTCATACAACGATGCTGGTCATCAGTGGATGAACGACCTCATGCAGAGGAGCTTGTATCTTGTCTTCACCAGTTCCTTCGCGACCGATCGTAACCGATTGCCATTCTGTATGTTCCGAGTCCATGCTACAGTGTCCATGTTGGCGTTATGGAGACGATGTCTGCACCTTGTAGATTAACATATCCTCGTGGGTGTGTCCGAAGATGTCTGTCGTCCGTGGTGTGAGATCGCTACTCTATCGGAGCTGCGAATCAACACTCACTTGCAATGACACGGGGAAAGTAGCAATCGACTTGGCCGAGATTCGGATGTGAGATACACAAACTAGATAACAACTCACATCCGGTAGACTACAGCAGACGTCAGTTGGGGTAAGTAGCACGCATGACAAAAATAGACTCACAGAGGTTCGTCGCTGTCCCAGCCACTCAAGACGGTGGCAATGACCCAAACTAGAGCATCGAATTTGGGATCAGGTCTAAGACGAATCCGCATGGACGACTTACCTCGGTCGCCTGTATCTTCGCCATCCTGAAGTTCATCGGTGAGCCAACGCAGGCTTCCGAATGGGTGGCGTTGATGTAACTGAAGTATGTAGTTCAGTTTGTAAAATGGATTGCTTTACGCAGAGGCCGTTGGTGACCGTGCGGGTTCATTACATATGTGTACCCTAGTTGGTGCCCCATACCGTTAGCCCAAGCGTCGTATAGAATATACCGAATCGCACATACAGATATCGGTGTCAAGCGAGATGATGCGCAGTCCATCAGGGTGCCCGCTTGACTGGATAGGCACCGTAGTGGGTACGCGCGTACTCGACAGAGGCTTCTGGCAGCCAGCCTTCGTAATACCACATGGTGGAGATACTATGATCTTATACAACCTAATGACCTCAGCATCAGAAGCGGAATTCACGAATGGGATAAGTAAATAGGGCGCCACGAACCAGTTGAATTGGGAACCGAGGGTGTAACCACCGAGCATGTAGGGAATCATTTGGAATTGTATCTGTGAAAAGAACGGAGCGAGAGGGCGTAAGATAATGTGACGTGAAACGGGGGCGTGGCCAAGGTATTGTCTGAGGAGGTTATACACAATGATCTAGCCCCTCCGTGAGCACGCGCGCGTCGACACCACGCCCACGAGTAGCATTTACCTCAGCATATTCCACATATGCCCTAGGGTTCTCAGATATGGATAAGGATGCACGTGCGGTGAACGGGAGTTGCTCACCTTGAGTACCGGTTGTCGGTATCATGCGCGAGGAGGGGACCTTATTCTGGCACCGCGAGTACAAGCATTTTTGCAATCAAAAGGGAAGCTTGGCATTGTGTGCAAGTGTCGTTCGGGAGCGTCGGGTTGTTTGCAATGGATTTGATTTGGTCGCTGAAGGAGCCGGGAAGGCTCTTGCGGCAAGGGAAGCAGATGAGGGTCGACAGTGTCATTCTAAGCGCGTTCGTCGGCGACGGTAAGTCACGCACACACAGTTCGATTAGCGTCAAGGTACTTACATAGACTTACATGCCTTTGGGAATTTGGCAGGATCTGTCAGATTCGCAGGGAAGATAGCGCTCTGAAGGGTAAGATCGTATAAATCCCGATGACATCAGTTCATGATTAACATATCGGAGATCACGGGTTGAGGGTTGGGCAGATGTCGCCGTCAGACCGTTCCAATATGACCGGTATACCGAAGTTGGGAACATGCCCGGTGCGGCATACGCGGAGACAATAGCGTTAGTGGCGGCCACACCTTTCAAACTCGTCAACGCCAGAATCGCGAAGGAGGTCAACATGTTGGCTCCAACGAAGAGCGTACGTGCCAAGGCGACACCCTTTATACGCAACCATACATAGATAACTTAGACGTTGGCAAACAAACTTTGGCAAAGGACCCAGCGGGCCATGTAGTCAACTTGCCAAAGTTGTTCGCCGTTAAACAAGCGCGTAGGCTGGTATCACCGAGGTATCGCTGAAGGGTTAGTTTCGAACCGGACGTTCTAGGAAGCGGTGCTTGCTTTGGTCGCGGGAAGCTTCCGATAAGCTTCCAAAACGGCTGGGTCGAGACTATTGAGGGGTAGCGATGGATGTAACTTGGTCGTAACTCCTTGCAGGGTTGTTCTAGTCTACATATCATGGAGATACTCACCGACTGTAGAAGCTTGGTTCATTAAGGTTAATTATAGGACGACCACACGTGTTCTCCGGCGTGGACAACTGATTTCCCAGCAAGCCGCGAGGCATCTCGCATCATGGGCCACGTTCGACAGTCATTCCTGTTATCTTGGAGTACACGAGATTCCATCAGAAACGGGGAGCCGCGAGTGGCGAGGAATGAGTTAAAGGAATGAGGTAAGTCGGTCTGTCTTGTCTCACGATGTAAAAAAATCAGCGACTCCTCGGTGGACCCAGGAGGAAATGAGGTTTATAGAGCATTGGAACTTCCGGTGCCAGTGACTCCCACGAGTATGGGTTCTGCAGATAACCTTCAAGTTTATCTAGTGAATGGTTAATGAAGTCCAGTACGGATAGAGATACACCGTCCGACAACCTGGTGACGCCCTTAGTAGCGTTTGCCTACTGCGCAAATGACGAAGCTAAGACCTACCTTTCCGTAGTGCAGCTTTGGCCTGTGCCAAATGCCCACCGCCAGGCAATTCAGTTGCCTAACCCGGTGCGGACTCGCGAAGCAGACCGCCACTTACCCCGTTACGAGTGGCGATTAATTCCTCCTGTTGAAGAAAGAACACCCAAGACATTCCTGTGGAGCTCCGACTCCATCAAAGAGCTCCAACGGTACAACTGGCTTCCGTGAGCTGACGCACACCTTGACGGCAAGACGTCCTCATGTCTTCCTGCCTGCTGTCGCTGCCATCAGGGATCGGTTAAGAGTATACAGTCAAGTCCCAGGCTGATCTCACCTCCTAACGAACGGCGACCGTGATTCAACTGCCGGAGATAACACGCAAACATTACATTCAGAACGTCCACGTGTAGCCACGAATTGGACTTGCTGACTCCTGAGTGCTTCCTGGGATCAGTTGCTGCGAGGAGAAAGTGTGCACCGTTGGTTACCCATCGACAATTTGAACATTCAACGAAACAAAGCCTCTGCGGGATGAGTGACACACCGGGGCCCTCGGCCCCCACCTTCGGGTTGACTCGGGCCATTTGGTTCGGGATTATATTGAGGCGTGATGGATTGATTGAGCAGGGTCGTGAGGATTTTCTGCTATCGGCTGAGGATGTGATTGGCTCCACGTCAACCATTCCCATCTCGGACTTCCAACTTAGTCCCGCTTAGCATCGCACCCTCTTTTTTTCTTGAAAAGTAAGCCAACTCGTGTTCGACCCTCTCTTGTTATCCAACCCCCTCTTTTTGCTTATAAAAACTCGGCGAACTCGATCGTTTTCTCCAGCATTCGTCTCCAGACAACCTCCTCTCTTGTCGTCTTAAACTTTTATCATCAAGGAGTTCCAACTCTTTGCATGTACTCGAACCAGCTCGGTAGCACCCACAACCCCCACAGAGGCTCCAAACACTCTTCAGCAGGCTTCCTTGCAGCCCATTGAAACCGTTCTTCATCACTCTTCTAAATTCTTAACATGGCTCCTCAAACTGCGACTTCTTCCGGGTACAACACCCCCAACTCTGAACTCGAGTCCATCGTTCCAGTTCACCCCACCGCCGTTCGTCGCCCCGAGTACATCACCGTCAGCTCTGAGAACACGTCCTACACGGACGAGCACATCACCGCCAAGTACTTCTATCGCGGTGCTGACGTCGTTGTCTCCAACGGTCAATTCAATGTCACCCCCACGGTCAAGCCCTTCGAGTTCCAGACTAACCGCAAGGTTGGAAAGACTGGGTACGCACACCAATTTTGCCTTCGATTGCATCGCTAACGTTTGATCCTCTTCAGACTCATGATGATCGGAATGGGCGGAAACAATGGTTCTACGCTCTGCGCGACCATCCTCGCGAACAGGCACCAGATGTCCTGGCACACCAAGGAGGGCGTCCAACAGCCCAACTACATCGGCTCCGTCCTCCGTGCCTCCACCGTCAGTGTTGGCTCTGAGCCTGGCACCGGAAAGGAGGTACACGTTCCCCTCTGTGACGTGCTTCCCATGGTGCACCCCAACGACCTCGTCCTTGGTGGGTGGGATATCTCGAGCCACTCGATGGACAAGGCCATGGAGCGTGCCCGTGTCCTGGACTACGACCTTCAGCGTCAAGTCATGCCTCACATGGCTCTTCTCGGCTCCCCTCTCCCCTCCATTTACTACCCCGACTTCATCGCTGCCAACCAGGAAGCTCGTGCTGACAACGTTGTTCCCGGTACCGACAAGCAGGTTCACCTCGAGCACATCCGAGAGGACATCCGCCGCTTCAAGTCCGAGAACCAGCTTGACCGTGTTATCGTTTTCTGGACTGCCAACACCGAGCGTTACAGTGAGATCATCCCCGGCGTGAACGACACTGCTGACAACATCCTTGCCTCCATTCGTGCCTCGCACTCCGAGGTCTCTCCTTCGACCCTCTTCGCTGTCGCTGCCATCCTTGAGGGCGAGCCATTCGTTAACGGCGCTCCTCAGAACACTTTCGTCCCCGGTGTCATTCAGCTCGCTGAGCGCGAGCAGTCCTTCATCGGTGGTGATGACCTTAAGTCCGGTCAAACCAAGCTCAAATCGGTTCTCGCTGAGTTCCTCGTCAACGCCGGTATCAAGCCGTTGTCCATTGCTTCCTACAACCACCTTGGCAACAACGACGGTCACAACTTGAGCGCGGAGCCTCAGTTCAAGAGCAAGGAGATCAGCAAGAGCAGCGTCGTTGACGACATGGTTGGCGCTAACCGTCTGCTCTACAAGCCTCCTGCTCCTGGCGCGAAAGGCAAAGCGGCCAAGGGTGAACACCCTGATCACATCGTTGTGATCAAGTACGTTCCCGCCGTTGGAGACTCCAAGCGAGCGATCGATGAGTACTACTCTGAGATCTTCTGCGGTGGAAGGCAGACCATCAACATCTTCAACCAGTGTGAAGTACGTCCTGATTTTTTTTACCGTTGTCTACATCATACTCACAAGCATCCAGGACTCTTTGCTGGCGACGCCTCTGATTTTGGACTTGGCCATTCTCACGGAACTTCTCACCCGTGTCAAGTACCGTAATGTTGCTGCCGGCCAGGCAGAGTTTGCGCCTCTCTACCCTGTGCTCTCCCTCCTCTCCTACATGTGCAAGGCGCCCTTGGTCAAGCCTGGCACTGATGTCGTCAACAGTCTCGGCAGGCAGCGCAACGCCCTTGACGCTTTCCTCAAGGCCTGCCTTGGTCTCGAAGGCAACAGCGACCTGCTTCTCGAGACTCGCATCTGGTAGAGGTTTATTGGACAACGTCATTTGACTGTGCTTTACTCTCGTTTTCCTCTCTTGCTGTTCATACGATGGTTCTCAACAACCTGGTTCTCATCCATAGTGCTATCTGTCGTACACTCAACTGTACTTGGTTCTTGGATGTTTCTCTGTGCTGGCGGTGAGATGTAATTTCTGGTAGATATCTCATACCCACGCATGCTTTGTATATCGTTTAGAAATGAACGATCTTTGACATTTTCAGAGACTTGCGTGCATTCAGTGACCTTGCGCGAAGCCGCATTTATTTCGGACCCTCCGGTCCCAGACAACCCTAGTCCAGACCACGATTAGGGGCTTTGCATAGACCTCGTTTCCTCAAATCCTCCTATCCTTCCACTCGCGCGGCATCTCTACCGAAACAAACGCTCCAGTCACCAATGCCATCTCTCCTCAAGTCTATCTTGTCTTATATCACTCCCAAACACGCCAAGGTCCCTCTCGTGTTGCACAAAACATGATTGGACGCTTGGGATATTGAAGCGGATGATGTACCCACTCGTCTGGTAGAGAGGATCCAACTTTGCTGGGCGGACACGTCCCGGGCCAGAGGGGTATCGGACGAGTGGGACGAAAATGTCGATCACATCCATACACATTCCCTCATTCGGGCCTTTCTCGCCCTCACAGCAGATCTCCCGCAGGAGATCGTCCTTCTGGAGAGGATTCCGTGCAGCAACAAAGGGTCCCACTCGGTCGTCGCTATCGACTTGGAAGACATTCGCTTCAAGCCCGGCACCTTGGCATTCCCTGAATTCAATGCCCACGTCTGTGTCATTCGTCAAGGCTCGGTCAAGGACCTGGTTCCCAGCCTCCATGTTAATCTCAGCGTCGATCCTTCCGGGATGACACTAAAAGACTTTGTTGCCATCGTCAAGCTTGAGGAAGGAACAGGCTTGAGGATGCCACTGATGTCTGGGCAAGAACGAGCGGTATGCGAGCAGCTAGCTAGCTCGTTCGCGTTCAATTGTTTTGTGGCACTCGTCCCTAGTGTTCTTCCCCTCTGCGGAGGACGACACTAGGGAATCTGGCGAGAAGGTAAACGCTGAAGCTATGCGTGCCAGTGGTTTGGAGAGACTATCCCTGAAGAAGCCAAGCGTATCGTAGATCAGCCGCCATCCACGACGCATGATAACGACTTTTGGAGCGCTGCTCTCTGTATCTCATTTGCCGGTCATATCTCTGCCTCGCTGTACATTGGATTGATCGATATATGTTTAGATAACGGTGAATTTTTGGTACATAGTAGTCGATGCAAATTCGCGAGTCGTCAAAGCACTCGCCACTTTGTTTTCGTGGAAATTTCGTCTCGCCGTTTCTGTCAGTGTTAGCTGGACATTTGCTTTCCCTCTACATCCCTCAGGATCGCCACCGACCAGCGGAGCAGAGTTAATTGCCTTAGAGCGCGTCAACTAGCGGCCCGGGACACAATCCAGTCGCCAGATTTGCGCCCGGAATTCTGGTCAAGTTCGGCTGGGACTACGAAGCTGAAGTCCGGGTTCGTCCTCCAACGCGCCCCTTTCTCCAACACCGTGACCAGATATGAATCGTGTAATAGGGGCTATTGACCAACTTATAACTTTCTCGCCATTTGCCCCTTTCCTTATACATTCGCCTTACCCGCCGTACCAACCCAGCACCTCACCATGTCCATCCGCCGCTTCATCTCCAAGTACTACAAAGCGCAGGTCGCAACCCATCGAACAATGTTGAGCTTTTGGAGCAATGAAGTTAGTGGCATGCCGACTCGGCTAGTGGACAAGATCGAACTGTGCACTGCAGATATGTGTGGAAGTAACGACTGGGGTGATAGCGTTGACCACTACGATATCCATACCTTCCTTCAGGTATATCTCGAGCCCACGGCAGATCATCCACAGGAGGTAGTTTTGATAGAGAGAATGGAGTCCTCTGATGGGGTATACCACTCCGTCGTCCCTCTCCCCGACTACTGCATCGCAAATCTGAGTGGAACATTGCGTCGTCCAGATGTCATGGACCGCATATGCGTCGTCGGCCTCGGTACAGCCTACCACGTCGTCCGAAATCTCAACGTTGAACGTACTATGCAGTTCAACGGAAATTTGACCGTGCAAGACCTCGCCACCATCTTTGTATTCATAGGATCGGTGACTCGGACGAAGTTTGGTCGAGGTGATTGTGAGTACTTGGCTAGATCGTTCGCGTTCAACTGTCTCGCAGCGCTTGCTCCGAATCTTCCTCCTCCTATGCCGAATGTCATCCCTGCGTATGTCGCCATCTTTGAGGACACTTCAAAGAAGTTGATGGAGCATCTTCCGTGGATGATTTATGAAGACGCCGAATTGAGAACCGTTGTAAGTTCGTTTGATCTGAAGCTGTGTCCTCTGCCTGGTGCTCAACATCTCCATAGGCTCAGATGATTCAGGCTAGAAGGAACCAGAAGTAGCGTTGCCGAGCACTGAACTCATGACCAGGATGCTATAGCCTGTAGCATCTGTACAATATGGTCTTCCTCTTACAAACCGAGGTTATAAATGAAATTGAGTTTCCTCCCACATTTGCGACACTATTCGTTCACGAGGAAAAATCACGATATCATTGTGTTACAGTTACATCTTCTTGCTACCTTCTGCTGGACTTACTCGCAACGGGGAGGCGTGGGATGAAAGACTGCCCGCTGGAACCTGCCCTCGGTGGAAATAGTGTCTGTGACATCCTTCAAGTGGCATCTCTTGATGGCATAGTGAGCTACTTGAATGTCCCGGGCCGTAGTTCTACCCTTGTCAAGCCAAAGGAATTAATTTGAGAGCGTAATTATATCAGCGAAGGAGAACATACAGAGGCACTGATTGCATGTCCAGCGATCTGCACAACTGTGCCCTTCTCGAGTGATTGGAGGCGGCCTTGGTGAAGGTACTCGAACTTTTTGGTCAGATAGACCTGCTGTCCATTCTGCGAAGGAACCCGCATGATGACAGATTTGGGTCAACGAGAAGAGGCGCTTGCCTGGTAGAGGCTCTTAGAATACCCATTGTCACCCTGAGGGCTAAGTTGGAGGTGAGGACACCGCTTCTGCTGTATAGGCTCGTGTTCGGGAAACATTTTCTTGGTCTCTTTCGTCGCCTGAAACTTGTACAGAGCAGTTTGTGGCAAGATCTCATTACCTTTGGGCGGCTGTTCCAATTCCCACAGTAAGTAGTGTGACGGTGCGAGGGTAGAAAAACGCACGGTACGCCAGGCTGCCCTAACGTCAGTAATCATGACGGTGGCACCCGAGTGGAAGTACTTCATGTCCTCCTCGGGGAGGTTAGCCTTAAGTCGGACGAATTGGCCCACCTAAATCGATGTCAGCACCAATTTCGGGCATGAATGCGAAATGGCAGACGCTAAGGATAGTGCCGTCGTCATGATCAATTGCGTTCTGTTGCGCGCTGTGGGACATATCCAGGAGAAGGAGAAAAGTTGTCGATCTGGGAGGCTGGAAGCAGGGCTTTATATACCTCTCTTCCCCTCCCCGCCACACCTCAACGACGTGCCTTGCGGTGCTGATAATGGCATCATACGGCGCTGATTTGAAGGTGACGAGCAGCCGGGATGTCTGCGCGCCACGCCCTAATCAGGCTAGGATGGCAAGGAAATATGGTCAAGTCAGACCCTTGGTCCCAACGGAGACCGAAAGATGACTGGGTTGAAGGCGAGTCTTGACAGCGTTCTAGAATATCTACAGCAAATGGCCAATCTAGGCAAAGGGTGCCAAATGTTAAGAGACAGGTCGTCCACAGCATTTGGGGCAGGCTCACCCTCAACATATATCATGATATTGATCATCGATAACTTTTAAGTGACCCGAAGTGGCAGATGCCGTGTGACTCCAATGTGGGCGCGGTCCTCAGGGTGGCAAACAAGTAATTTCCATAATTTGGCGCGCCATTGTAATAAGTTGTGACTCTTTCGACTCGACTAAAGTCGGACTAATACACACTCCCCCGTTGCAATGGGTGCCCTAGAAGACGGTCCCAAACTCCAAGTAAGTCAGTTCTTCCCTCCCACCAAACTTGAGTGGGGGCCTGAGTCGTACTCCCTTACGTCAAGCTCAGCGACTTCAAGCCTCGAACTGAAGAGGCCGTCCTTGTTACCTTCGCAAAGTTGCAAGGGATGAGACCGTGGTTTGAACAACGCGGATACTTCCTGAATCATTTTACTTACGAGCAAAGCACGTTCACCAACATGGACTTTGTCCAGTATACCTACCCTCATTTCCCGTACAATTGCGATCTATTTCGAACCCCACCACGTATACAGCTACCATACAGCAATTTTGGTGGCGATCCAACTCTGTTAGAGTTCGTGCAAGGTCAAGCGCACCCTCTTCGTACTGGCCCAGCGGTACGTTTCTCAGTTGACATGTGGCATTGTAATTGGGTTCAATTCCGAGTCTGCCACAGGATCAAGTTGTATACGCACAGGACTCCGAGCAAAGGCATGTCGCAATGAAGCTTGTTGCTGAAGGCTCGGTCGAATATCAGGTTTTCCACCGTCTCCGCAACGAAGCCAGTCTGTACACGTCAGATCCTGAAGAGTTCGGGTGTGTGTTACCTCCGCTCGACTTCCTGGAACTCTATGACGGACTTTGGTTCGTCGTCATGCCAAGGTTGTGCACTTGTATTATCATCGTCGTAGAGAGACAACTGACAGAAGTATTCTAGATGGGGAAGTTGCATTCTTATGCCCGAATACGAGAGCGTTGGCGAGATCCTGCACCTTATGCGTTGCCTTCTGAAGGTGGGTTTTTCTCATTGCCAGCAATCGTTTGTTTTATTATTGTCAGGGTCTTTCTGTTCTTCATAAGAACCTCATTGTCCACAGGGTCAGTTTCTATCCAGCTAGCTCGGATTAGCTTGGATGGTTCTCTCACCACTCTGAGTAGGACATCAAGGAAACAAACATGCTCATCAACCACTTTTCGGACAGAGCTCACGTTCCGGGCGAAAATCCACTGCGGTTAGGTCTGAGGAGCCAAAATTTGTTGACTTATGCCTGGATAGATTTCGACCACGGTGCTATCTTTCCATTAGATTCCAAGCCTGCCGAAAGACGACGATCTGCAAAGGAGTCGTTCGTCTATCCGTGTTCAAGAACCGAGGACACTAACCAAGGCGAAATCGACTACGACCCGTTTGTGTTCGACGTCGGGTCGCTCGGCTTTTTCTTTTGTCAGTATTTTCAGGTGGGAACCTCCTCTTTGTCTTGCTTTCGTAACCTCATGCGTGATTGTGTTGATTTAGTGGTGTTCCCGCGTGGTCCCGATGTTGGCACCATTCCTGGATCGTATGATCACCCGAGACCTGGCAACACGATTTACAGCATCAGATGCCCTCCGATTCTTTGACGAGCATGTCCGACCATCCATGTCAGAAGAACTGCTCCGTTCTCCACCTCCGACGGTGGACGAGTATGCCGAACCAGAGAAATTTGATCGATGGGCGGGACTCGATCCGAAATTCGTCGAAGCATGGTCGTCGTATCGGAATCCACCGATACCTCGGTCGACGCAAATGTTACGACAGATATGTGATACTGAAGCTGGCCGCACTTGTGTGAGGGCAATCCGAAAGGGCGCTCGCCTTGCTCGTGGCTGGATGCCGAAGCAATGACGTCGTCTTTTTTGAATTATTCCTGACACAATACTACAATATCACTAATATCTGCGAACCGCGTATCGCGTCGCATCGCTCGAGTCAGGCATTGAGATCATCATAGCGAGAATCATTACGAGTTTTGAGACGCTGGTCCAACACCTCTCTGATACTATTACCACTTTCTTTTCTTACTCATCTCAGTCACCAACTTTAGCTGAAGGTAGCAGTTGAGTCGTAACCGACCTTATTGGCCATGTCTAAACCGTCAAACTCTGATTGGATGATATCGCGTTAGATCGCGTTACGCCCTACCATCGCTAGTGTCCTCAAAGCTGAGTATCATCGCGCTTTCGACTAGTATGTATGACTTGACTGGCAGCGTGCCAACGTCTCGGTAGAACAGAACGACTGTCTTCTGCTCATCGAGAGTCTGGGTTTGGGAGACTAGTGCCAACCTGACGAGTCTTTCGCGGCGTAGTCTAAGTTATATCCGCTCGCTCCATGAGTGGCATCCACGTGCATCGCGTACGGTGTCAAAGCATCAGGAAAAGGTCACCTGTCTGAGGCGACTGCATGCAGTTGCTGCAGTCGGACAGACACCATGAGATATTAACTGCCCACAGCTATGTCTATTTCTGCACCCAGACCAATTTACTGCCGACAGTCGCTGGCAGTCCATAGACAGTCACGGTCAATTGGTACACTATCCATTGCACACCGTACATACACAACCAAACCAATTGAATTCAATATACTTAGTGCAGCACAGAAGTCGTATTAGACCGCCTGAGCCCCCTCTTCTCCGACAAGCCCTTCCTCGTTGTCGCCAGTGTCGTTTTCGTCGGCCTCCTGCGCCCTCGATTCCCCTGAATCCGATCGCGACAAGCCTTGACTGCTTGCGACCTCCTGTCGCGCTTTCGCGTCTCTAATGAGTTGTGGCAGAGCAGGTATCCCAGTGGTGATCGAAATCTCCCGTGGCGGTCGAGTCGACGAGAAAGCAGACAACTCGTTTGGTTTCCACATTATCGTGATCGTTCGACTCAATCGACTCGAGCCGAGTTTGCATTGGTGCAGCCACTTGTTTCGCTTGTTTTGACCCTCCACTCGTTGACGAGCGATCCTGCACCCTCGATTCCCTCGAATCCGATCGCGACCTCCTCGATTTCGTTGGATTGCCCCATCACATTCTCATATTTGTCGACGGGTGCTGGGGCGTCATCTGGTCGCGTGTTTTCGCGGCTGGGCGCGTCTTCAGCGTCTTTCGCGAATCGCAGCGCATTGGGCTCGTTGACTTGTTGGCCACCTGGTTCGACTTCCATGGCATCGGGATTGCTCGACACAATCATCTCGAGCCGCAACTCGCAGTGGGCATCGATACAGCCGTTCGTTTCGAGCCTCCACTCGCGACCTCTTCGACTTTGTTGGATTGCCTCGTCGCACTGTCCTCAGATGTGTTGGGGCACGTGTTTTTGTCACCGTATCGATGGATGCGTTGACGCCCGTCACGAGGGGTGGAACATCCGATTTCATGCTGTCGTTCAAAGCGTCCTTGATCGCATTCACGAGAATATCGTCCGCAGATCCATTTCCAGACGGAAAGAGTTCGATGCCGTTCGGTGCGGGTGTTGAGGAGGTCCGTGCGGTAGCCCATGATTTATTCGAGGGCGGTGCGTTCGTCTCGAGCCAGGCGAGTTGAGACTTGAGCTCGATGATGCGGGCGTTGAGTTTGCATATGGGTCCGGTGAGTCCAGCGTCGTGGTTGGTGGATTGAGGTCCAGGGCATCCAACGACCCAGTGGACCTCGCCAGGGTGGAGGCTGTGGCTCTCGAGTCTTGCTCTTCAAGCACGATGGATAGGTCGTCTTCCGGCCTCGCAGTAACCTGTCGCAGGTCCAAACGTTTTGCTCATCCATTGGGATCAGTGACCTGGTGACGTCCCCTGGTGGTTCGGTGGGATCCTGGGCCTCACGTCAGTACATCTTGTCGACTGTTTTGCTTGCGACGTCTGGGTTGTCGCATGACACGGCGACCTTGTTAACTTGCTCCACCGCCTCTGCATCCTGGTCTGGCGGTTTCGGGGTTTGTCAGGCATTTGCGATCGACTCCGCTCATCGTCGTTGCTTGTAATCGGTCCATCGTCGTGTTCGGGGGTTGTTCAAGATTATGTGGTGTGAGGTGCAAAGGCAAGGCAATGACAAAGACTTGCGAAAATTTCACCTATGGCAGGAATTGGTAGTCATATATTCATAATCATGTTCGACTAATAAAACCATGTAGCGTAGCGGCTAATGTGCACATTGTCTATTTTTGGCCAGTGTGGCTGTCGTGTGTTCGACTCTCAGCTTGAACACAAAATGTATGACATTTTCTGCTTATCTCTGTAGCTGACTTACTGTCATGGCCTGCATACAGTCCCTGGACTGCCTGGCAGTTCCCTACAGTGCCACAGTTGGGGCAGTGGCTCACAGTGACTCGACCTTTTCCTGATGAGTTGGTCCGGGCAACTTGAAGGTGGGATAGCTGCTTAAGAACACCTGTGATATTGCCACTGATAATCGCACCTCAACCTCACGTCATCATAACCTAATTAGCCTGCCATACCCGGGTAGGTATGGCAGGCTAATTAGCCCGAAAGTCCTTCTACCCGATACCAGCCAATAGCACTGCCAATAAGTATGTTGATTCCCAAAATGATAGTAGCACGTGAACTCTCGGATGAGGCTAAGGTACGTACCGGCGGGAAAGGCTTGCCGCTTAGGTGTGTATGTCATCCGCACTCCCGCAATGTCCGCGCCACCTGCCGGCGACTCGCGCTCAGCGCCTCCGACGATGAGCTCGATGGGTACCTCGTCCTAGGTCATTTCTGCACCGTTTTCTTTCTTTCTTTCACTAATGTTACATTAAATGCAATTAACATACTGTATTTAACAAGTACCCAACGCTAAAACTAGCCTTTGGCGCGTCGTCACTGTGTGCCACAGCGAGGAACTGGCAAGCTGACGTGGCATTACGAACACGTCACGTGATTCATGTTCAACACCCGACGTGATTGTTGATCGCTGATTTTCACTCTCCGCTCGGTTACCGCTCTCCCCCCATCGTCCTATACGCCTACCGACGACGTCGTCCACATTGTCCACATTGCCCGCCGTTGCCCACGTTGCCCGCGCCATGTTTTCAACATCCCTACCTGGGCGATAGCGACAGTGAAGATGTCGAGCGCCACTGTCCAGTCAATTACGCGATTATGGCTTCCACGAGGATGGTAGCTGTGTCGCCCGTCGCTTAAACACGTTCTCTCCCCCTCCGCTTTCTCCCTTTCTCCACCACCATCACCTGTATCTTCTGCTTGTCCCTATGGTGAAAGGAGTTTCCAGATCATGCCACCTCGTCGTTGGTTCCAGTCGAAGCGGGAGCCGCATGCAACTACGCAATCTCACAATGCAAGGACGGGTTGAAGAGCGTCGGTTGCGTGCAGAACGATATTCGCTCAACATTGTCGGTAAGCAAATTTTTGAACCCACTGGCGTCGCTCTAAGTTGTCCGGGTAGGTCTCGGGCAGGATTCTCGCGAGGTACTAGCGGTCGTCAGAGGCGATGGGGAGGACGCTCCCACCAACGAACCAAATTTTCAATACGATGACACTGGCGACGCAGATGGGTGGCAGACTCTGCCGGACGAGGTTCAGGACAGCGAGTCATTTATGACCGCCATCCATCAAGCAGTCGGCAAACCGTACGTGTGGTATTTTTCCTCCTCGCTGTCGCTTACATGTTCCAGATGGCGGAAGTATAAGGATGGGCGCACTTGGCGCCAGCGCCAAACTCGACTACACGACAACTGGTCTCCGTTGGTGGATGATCTTGTCTCAGCATACATGACGTGGAAATATCGCTCTCAACCATCGCCTCAGCCTTCAGACCAGCTGCCTTCCCAGTCGTTTGACTTCACCATCAACATCCTTGACGTTTACAGTCTTCAAACTGATGCTATCATCGCTCGCTTGGCGGATTCCGCTAGCCCTGTCGTTGCCATGGTACTCGGCGGTTTCATGCCATGCTCACCCAGTTGTCCTACGCTTGCCATCTCCCTTCGCACCCTCGAACTCTATCGCTGTATCCGCTTACGCAAACCATCTTTTAGTGTTGAGGCCTTCGTCAAGGTCATCAGTGACTTGTACAACGTAAGGGACCTTGATGTGACATAAACTTCGTGCTGACCTTTACACAGAGACCTTACCAACGCCGTCATCGCCAACAATTCGCAAATTCATTTGATGCTTACCTCATGGTCCTCGGCAAAGTTCACCACCAAGTGCAGGAGGTATTGGGAAGAACCTCAGATCACTGGCGCGTTCTCAATGCGTGTCCACCCTGTACCTATGAGGTAGGTGTTACCTGCCTGCTGTCAGTATCATCACTAATGTTTGTAGCTCGATGGTGAACCGGAACTACGCTATTGTCACATGCTTGCCATTGATGGCAATAATTCTCTCTCCCGCATGGCACCACTTGGCAACCGCCAAGCTGGTGACATGCGCAAGTTCACAAGCGACTATTTTCTTGAACCTGAATATGTCAATCGCTTTGCCGACATCGTTGCTCCGGCCACTGCTGATGCTACTCCGGACGCTACTCCGGACGACATCTCTGGATGTACTGACAACTGGAAGGCCGCTGCAGAGGACGTGAAGAAGAAAACCTGGGGGATATTTGACGAGACTGGGATCTTTGCGTGTGCTTGTCGTCATGGAATGATTATTTGGATCGTTGATATGGTGCGCAGTGGAGAATTGTATGTGTACCCTTTTCTGTAGTTGCTGTATCTGATGTACTTCGTTGTTGTAACAGATTCAAGTACCCTTTGTCGATTGTCAACAAAGCGCTCGAGGTTCTCGGGCCCCGTATCCTCTTCGGTTACGACATCGGCTGCAAGCTTGCCGCAACCATCGCGTCATCACCCATGTCATCAAATTTCAAGCAGTCGGGCAGTAGACTGTGCGTGGATGCCTTTCACGGTTACACCCACAACTACGCGTGTCAGGATACAAATCACCCAAATGGCATTGAAGGTGTTGGATTGGAGGATTTGTCCACCATGGAGCGCATCTTCAGTGCGTCCAATCAACTCGCCATTGTCACGCGTTACGCAACCCCTTACAACCGCCGGCTATTCATCGACATGTTCTTTCGGCAATGGGATGATGACAAGTATGTCAACCTAGGGAAGATGTTATACGACAACTATCGTCAGGCACTTCGCATACTCGACGATGACGACCTTGCGCTACAGCAAGCCAAGCTGTCCCTAGGCATCCACGATAACGACTTCAAAGCATGGCGAGTAGAGCAGTCCACCTATCTTGCAGCACTGGGCCGCCAATCTGAGTGGGATGTTCACGCGGTTGCATATGTTGAACTGCTCCAGAAGCTCAGGGTTGCCCAGTACGTATGTCGTCCATCCACTCTATTCAAATGCTGATTGGTCTATGGTAGCGCTAAAAAAGAAGCCGCATCGAAGTCGTTCCTGAACACGGTACCTGAAAATTACGAGTTTGTCGCCTTCGACCCCTCCTCGTCATTGTCCACGAATCATCAATACTCTACGAACCTTTCGCAAACGCGCAAACTCGAAACAAGCCGCCGTCAAGCCACTGAAATGTATAATGTTCTCCTCATCGATGTTAGCGCTATGGAACTCAAGATGGGTATCACGAGGAGATGGGAGCCGGCCGACGACCGCTATGTTGAAACCCTGAAGTATATTCAGAGAGCGCAATACCATCGTGCTTTGGACGAGTTACAGCGGCTAGTTGTGCTCCGTCTCATGGAGTTACATAAAATGAATCTTGGGCAAGCGGGTTTGTATTTTATTCGTTTTTATCAGTCTCGCAAGGTTATTGATCGAATATCAGGATACCGCATGCGCTCACAAATAGCCAAATCATTGCAGAGTCGATGCAAAGCGATTCAAACTGCGATCAAAACATACAATGCCGCTGCTGCTGCTTTGGACCCCCCCGCACCTCCGCTCGCACCTTAGGCACCACTTTTTGCACAGCCACATGACCTATTAGGGGGGGTTCCTTGTAGAGAGCAAATTGACCATAAAGGGGGTCAATCTGCCTGCAGATTCCAGCCAATTCCCAATATATCCATGCATCTGCCCCCATGAAAATTCACATATCTGGATGCTTGCAGGATGTTTTCTAATGCTATTGCAGCTCTTCTGGAGGGTTTTGGAGAGGTTCAAGAGGGTTGGCAGAGGGTTGAAAGAGAGTTGGCAGAGGGTGTCTGGAGGGCCCAAAATGCTTCAGATAGCATCCTAATAGCTTATATTGTGGATGGCTTGTTGGCAACATTGCCAGAAAGCTCTCAGATGGTCTCCAGATGGTTTCCAGATGCCTCCCAGATGGTCTCCAGATGGTTTTCAAATGCTCCCCAGATGCCTTTCAGGTGTTTGTAGATGATCTTCTCTCTATAATAGAGCCCATATACTCATTAGATAATGCCCCAAATGCTGCAGATGGTCCGCTTTTTTGATTACATCAGCAGATTTGCACTGATGGATCATCCAGGGGCAATATCAAAAGCATCTGGGCCAGCCTCTTCTGGATCAGGCACAGATGTCAAAAAGCTTCAAAAGTGCTTACATAAGCGGATTTAAGCGGTGACATCACCAGGGGCAATGTCACTACTCCCAGGGCATTGCCTTATTGGGAATCTTCTCAGATAACATATATTTTGACATTTCCTTCACATTTCTGGTGTTTCCCCTTGCTGTAGGCATCTTTACAGTGTAGATAGATGCTGTACATATCATAATGACCAGTTTTTATCACTCCACCAATGTTCCCAGACCATCTGCAAGGCAGATCTCAGAATAGGGGATAAAATAAAAAACATGACCGCATTTTTGACACATTTGACATATGGTCTCAAAGAATACATGCCCAGGCAGTGTTCATATATATCCACAACATATCAACAGCCCAAGAGGCCAGGATCCAAGCTGATGATGCTATGACAGATCCTCCTCCTTACCTTCTTCTGATTGTTTGAGACTGTACTGATGGTCTGGATTGTTCAGTGAGCTATGGGACTTCACAAGACAGATATTCCCTTGAGTTCTACCATCACAGAGCCTCCCCAAAGCTCTCTGAACCCTCTCTGTCCGCTTTTTTCACTTTCTTCATGACATATGAATAGACATTGACATAGTGAGAATATGTCAAGGGCAGCTATCCAGGACAGTAGTATATATTGCAATCTGTCCCCAGATACCTTCCTGAGGCTCTGGAGTGAATGTGGAAGGATGGGGAGTGATTCTGACATACCATGGGGTGTGGGAAAATGACTGACAACTTATGAGACTTTACACAACATATGCATTGTGGCATCCACAACACATCAGGGACTATTCTGAGTGGTAGAAAGGGTGTATCTTATGTATTCTAACAGGTTGTGGGTGTATATATCCCCCAGGTACAAGTTGTAGCTATGTTCCTGTCAATTGTTTGTATGTGCACCACTAAAGCAAGTGAACTGTGTTGGTGATGCAGTAGGAGATTTACTGAAGGTTTCAGCCAGGAACATAGCTACCACTGGTACCTGAGGGAGATTTACTCTTCCAATCTGTTGGAATACATGAGATACGCCCTTTCTACCACTCAGAATAGTCCCTGATGTGTTGTGGATGCCACAATGCATATGTTGTGTAAAGTCTCATAAGTTGTCAGTCATTTTCCCACACCCCATGGTATGTCAGAATCACTCCCCATCCTTCCACATTCACTCCAGAGCCTCAGGAAGGTATCTGGGGACAGATTGCAATATATAATACTGTCCTGGATAGCTGCCCTTGACATATTCTCACTATGTCAATGTCTATTCATATGTCATGAAGAAAGTGAAAAAAGCGGACAGAGAGGGTTCAGAGAGCTTTGGGGAGGCTCTGTGATGGTGGAACTCAAGGGAATATCTGTCTTGTGAAGTCCCATAGCTCACTGAACAATCCAGGCCATCAATACAGTCTCAAACAATCAGAAGAAGGTAAGGAGGAGGATCTGTCATAGCATCATCAGCTTGGATCCTGGCCTCTTGGGCTGTTGATATGTTGTGGATATATATGAACACTGCCTGGGCATGTATTCTTTGAGACCATATGTCAAATGTGTCAAAAATGCGGTCATGTTTTTTATTTTATCCCCTATTCTGAGATCTGCCTTGCAGATGGTTTCAGAGCATCAAAGAGGTGATAGAAACTGTTCATTGTGGCATATAAAACATATATCTACACTGGGAAGATGCCTGCATTAAGGGGGACACCCAGAAATGTGAAGAGAAATGTCAGGGATGACATAGTATCTAAGGAGATTCCCAATAAGGCAGTGCCCTGGGAGTAGTGGCACTGTTCCTGGTGATGTCACCGCTTATGTAAGCACTTTTGAAGCTTTTTGACATCTGTGCCTGATCCAGAAGAGGCTGGCCCAGATGCTTTTGATTGCCCCTGGATAATCCATCAGTGCAAATCTGCTGATGTAATCAAAAAAGCGGACCATCTGCAGCATTTGGGGCATTATCTAATGAGTATATGGGCTCTATTATAGAGAGAAGATCATCTACAAACACCTGAAAGGCATCTGGGGAGCATTTGAAAACCATCTGGAAACCATCTGGAAGGCATCTGGAAGGCATTTGGAAATCATCTGGAGACCATCTGGGAGCTTTCTGGCAATGTTGCCAACAAGCCATCCACAATATAAGCTATTAGGATGCTATCTGAAGCATTTTGGGCCCTCCAGACACCCTCTGCCAACTCTCTTTCAACCCTCTGCCAACTCTCTTTCAACCCTCTGCCAACCCTCTTGAACCTCTCCAAAACCCTCCAGAAGAGCTGCAATAGCATTAGAAAACATCCTGCAGGCATCCAGATATGTGAATTTTCATGGGGGCAGATGCATGGATATATTGGGAATTGGCTGGAATCTGCAGGCAGATTGACCCCCTTTATGGTCAATTTGCTCTCTACAAGGAACCCCCCCTAATAGGTCATGTGGCTGTGCAAAAAGTGGTGCCTAAGGTGGTGAACACACAGAGGACAGACAGATGGCGCAGGTACCCCCTCTCGGTCCTGTGGTGCCTCTCCGACTTCTCTCCACGTGTCCTGTCTGTCGACTCGTCTTCAATAACACGTATCTGACCGACATAGACCTCAGGTGGATTGCTTATCCGGAGGACGCGATTGGACACCAACTGGTGCTGGTCCCAGCATGGACGATCCATCGCCTTCAGGGATCTCTCGAGTGGCCAGGGTATTGGAGGGGAGAGGGCCCCTACACGAAATGCTTGTACACTCTCCACCTGTACGGGGGCCTTAGCTACGACGAAACGCGAGGAACGGTGGATAGCGCCCTAGATGCAGTCGTTATCGCAGATGACGGAGAAAACGCCGGGCGAGGCGCTCGTGCGTTGGGGGTGAAGAAGGTGGACCTGGAGACGCCAGATTATAGCATGATCAAAGACTGGTTTCGTCTCTGCGAGGACCTTCATCCCGACACGTGTCGACCGCTCGTGTCGGAGAACCTGAAGAAGATCAAGCTTATCGACGTAGAAACCCGCCAGATCGTCATGTATCCTCCACACGGTTGCGATTTCGTCGCTCTCAGTTACGTCTGGGGAGACGTGACACAACCTGGTTATCAGCTTGGGACGATACTTCCGACCGTCCCCGCAACCCTCGAGGACGCGATGACAGTGACTCGCCACCTCGGCAAGCGGTATCTCTGGGTGGACTCATTATGTATCGACCAGGACAAAAAAGAGGAGAAGGAAGTACAGATCCCTCTCATGAGTGCCATCTATACTGGCGCGTGGGCCACGATCTTCAACCTTGCAGGCCGATCCGCTCGCAGTGGTTTGCCAAGGGTAGGGACACTGGAGGGCGTTATCCCTCAACCGTGTTTCAACATCGGAGGGAAAAGATTACTATCCACGATGCCAACGCTCTCCCAGCAGATCTCACGCTCCGTTTGGGCGACGAGAGCTTGGACGTTCCAGGAGGGATCACTCTCACCCCGGAGACTCTTCTTCACGAACCACCAAGTCTACTTCGAATGCAACTCCGTTCAATGCTGCGAATCTCTCGACCACACCACTTCCCCATTCCATCTCTCGTCCAACGATCAACGGCGAGCATTGATCGACACCGTGGCGAGGGAGTACTACCCAGAAGACTTTCGGCTCGTCTTCGGCAACGGTGTCCTCAGAGATCCTTTCCTGCTGCTCTCTCGGCCAGAAGGCACAGACCACGCCGATACTCTCGAACAGTACGGGAACCTCGTCTCCAGTTACACGTCGAGGAAGATGACCAAGGACGCGGATTCGCTTAACGCGTTTTCTGCTCTCCTCACGCGCCTCACAGAGACCCACTATCCGAGTGGGTTCGTACAGGGTCTGCCAGTGGAAAGACTGCCGAAAGCGCTGCTGTGGAGACATTACGATCGCCCGCGTCGGCGAGATGGTTTCCCAGCGTGGTCGTGGGCTGGATGGGAGGGCACAGTGAGCATCTTTGAGTTTATTGCACAGAAGGAAGACCTGCCTCCTTTGCGCGCGTGGGTGGCTGGAAATGGGGGGCAGCCACGCTTGATTTATGAGTTCGATCCGACGCCTTGGAGGGCAGTAGTGAAAGCACGAGAGAGTGCAGACGCGAATGGCGGCGATGTGGGGGATCACATTGAAAATCAATCTTGGAGCGATGGGGATACGGACGAAACTGGTACTGAAGGTGGGCTTTGATATGCGACCTTGAAGAAACGGTGCGGACTCGTGAAAAATTCCTTTCTTTCTTGTTCTGCCAGCCTCGACAGAGTGGGAGGATACAGATGAGGAGGAGATGGATCACAATCGAGACCCTGTGCTCTTGCTGGCGAAAACAATGTTTGAAGACTCACCGGGCGTACCGCCGAGCGTCGATCACGACGACCTGCTGATCGAAGCAATAGGATTGACGATCAAGCTACCGACATCCTCTAAAGATCGACCGGAAATGAAGCAAGCAGAATGCTTTGTTAAACTCAAGGACGTACCTATCCGACAATGCCTCAACTTCCAGGGCTACAACGCTGGCGACTTGGCGAGGGAGCGCGGCGGCAAGAAACAGGAGTTCATTCTCTTGTCGCGCCGACTCATGGGGACAAGGAACATGTCGTACGCGGTCTTGCTCGTTGATTGTGATGGGATGGTTGCGAGCAGGGTGGCGGTGGCAGAGCTGCATCTTGATGATTTCGACTTCTTGGCGGGTGCGAACCCAAGGATACAGGTTTACAAGTTGAGATAAGTAGATGCGCGAGGCATCACAAGGGAGTAGGGTCTTAGAATCACACACGCATCCCCATAGACGAACTTGATTCCCGTACGAACAGCGCTCGAGATGGGATTGGACTCGTACACATTGACTCCCATCAACGATTATGTACCTCGCAAGCATCGGTCAACCCTCCACCTCTGAGACGCTTTACCGAATCGGCTGCGGTGTTTCCTTGGAAGACGGAGAGATACTTCCGAGTCATTCGCCTCCCGAAAGAATATCTTGAAAATCTCATCGATCGATTCGGACCGTACAAAACTCAACTCAGGCGCATCCGAGAATGCAAGCGGTAAACCTCCTATCACCATCAAAGACGTCATCTGGTCCACCCCTTCCGCCTTGGTGGGCCGCTGGTACTTGGCGGACTGAGAAACTATTCGAATGGCAAATTTATTATTATTAATATTTTTGGACAACGACGAACAAGCAGGGCATCGAAATATTCCAGTCAACATTGGTGAGGAGGGGGCTGAGACCACCTACAAGGACAGTGGACCTACGAGAGTACTGTTGTCAGTATTTGCCTCCTTCAAAATAGGTTTCCATCAAGGAAGATCAGAGGTGTCAAATCCTGGAGCACACCCTCGCAAAGCGAGGTATTCTCCATGAAGAAATTCAAAACTATACAGTTTTCGAAAACATCATGACCAACAGCACAAAAAGCAGACTCACCCGTTGTCCAGGTGCATCTTCATCGTGACTGAAAGTTGAACGGCGAACGTTCAAAGAGGAAAAAAAAGAGCGAAAAGCTCACGTCGAATGAGAGTAAGCTCCATTGAGTTGAAGGCGACCCGAGACTGGAAAACGCCAACGATCGCATAACTATGTTCTATGAGCAACGAAAGAGCAAGCCATCCATCAAGCAACCCGAGCACAAACACGCTCATATCGTGGCGCGAGTGGCCACAAAAAAAGGTCGTTCGACTTCCAGCTTGCGACAGAGTAGGCAAACGGAACTGTTTCCCCATAAAAAAAACGGGGTCAAGTAGATCGACTTTTGCCAAAACCTATCTCAGCCCCCCCCCCCCCCCCCCTCCTCAGCAAATCTGAAGCTGGGCGCTTTCCGTTTCGGCCAAGAAGGGATCACTCTGTGTCTCCGGGGACTTTCCCCACAGCGAAGAATGAAAGCGAGAAACGCTTTCTGTGCGTGTGCTGCGATAGCGAATCTTCATACGACGTGGTTGTTTTACAAAGTAAAAAATGGCAAATTTATAAAACTTGAATTTGGAACTCCGTGGCGTAGGAGTGATCCAGAACGCTTGCTCGTGTCCACTCCAAGTTGAGTCCTTCAGCTGGTGGTCAAGGCATGAGGGGAGGCCATCACTATACATCATCCATCATGATGCCTCTGAAACCGAGCCACTCGCCGAAGCTGACAAGAATGCGTGGCGAGTTCGCTGAAGCGCGACATGCGCGTGCGCTCGAGGTGATCGTGTCGACGACGACTCGGAAGGACCTACTCTCGCTGATGGGGAGAAGTATCGGTAGAAAATTGGTGGTTTGCTGATTAGTTCGGCTCTGATGAGGGGTTGGATTGGACGCTTTGGGTTGCTGGGAGAGATTCCGGTTGCGCGCAAGCGGGGCGATAATCATGCACATGGACCATAGAATTAGTCGAGTTTGCACGGGCTCACTTGGGAAGAAATTTGGTTCGCAGAGACTGCTTGCACTGAGTTGTTACAAACCAACCTCTGCAGACCACTGGCAGAGTTGATCATACGATATTACGAAGGGACCAACGCCACAACCGAACTCGAGGTCAACAACTGTACACACCACCATCGATCATGTTCGAGCTCGAGATCGAACTTCTATCCTCTCAGAATTCCACATTTCTCTCCAAAAATGCCACCATATGATAACTGACTCGTGTTCGTGGTTCATTGCACTCGCGAAAGCAATCCGCGAAAGACGCCACTTCACGTCAAGGTCGTCCAACGTGCGTCCAACTCACCAATCTCATTCATCACTCGTGGTTATTCATGCATTGTAGAAGTGGTTCGTCTTCGGTCCTTTCAATGGTGACATTCTTGCTGATATGACTGGATTTCGAACTGTCCTGTGCAGGCGAATATATAACTTGTCAGGGTCCAGCCCAAGTTGGACACGCGACCAAGTTTCTGCAGGAACCCTCCTGAAGGACCAGGAGCGTTCCTGCAGAAACTTGGTCGCTACAATGTCCTTGCATGTTGGGTAAAGTGAGACATCCTCATTGGGTCACAATTCAGTCCAAAGTCTATGTAAGACGGACCACCCCTATAATTCCCTCTTTCTCTCTCCCGCTCTTCCATCTGCTACTGAAAACTAAGCTCTCAGATCTCAGCTACCACATTTACCAAGAACTTCAAGGGCTTTTCACTACCTGGAAAGCTCCTAGCTCTCTGATACCTCCTATATCCCAATACTTCTTCATCCCGTCATTCCTATGGGAGGATGATCATTCCCCTGAATCTAGTCCTTCGCAGCACCACCACGGACGCTTTGAGTGCAACTCCTCAGGCCTGCAAGCCGTTCAACATTCATTACAACGTCTGCGTTGGAGATCTGGTTGTGATCGTTGGTATGTTTGGTTACCGGTGCATAAGAGTCCTTCCGTTCGCTAACCCCTATTCATTCGACCAGCTTGCAGCATAGCCGGTCTCGGGTTCTCCATCTGGGCCATCCACGCCGTCCGTAAGATGCGTCACGATCCGTTCGATGAAGCACAACGAGAAGCCGAGGAAAGAGAGGCTGCGGAAGCAGAACAAAGACGAAAAGGTAAATACCTGCAGTCGTTTGTTCGCGATGCTTGACCGATACATAGGGAAAGGGGCTGTCCCCTATCACGCCCCAACAGCCCTAGACCACTCCTTGCTCGTCGAAGAGGGTCTCGTCGATCCTCCGAAGCAACCTCAGCATGCTTACTACGACTACCGCGCCTCTGGACTCGGATCTGGCGCTCCTAGCTCGGAAGGCTATTTGTTCGAGCAGCACATGGGTCGAGGGTACTTGACGCCTGTACATCAGTCGCTTGCGACCCGGCCGATCTTGAACCCTTCGCCGAAACGAGCTGCTGCTGCGAGGGAACTGGGGATCGTACGTGCTGGTGGGGATTATGCCAGCTATGCGGCTTTTGACAATAGATGGCTCGAAGGATACGACGGCGAGAGTGAAGAAGGGAATGTGAAAGGAAGCCCTTCGCGTGCGAAGGGTTCGTCGCTGCGCAGGCCGGAGACAGCGCATGGAAGAGGATATGGGTCTGAACCTGGGCTGGATCCCGATGGCGAGAGATAGTGACGGGCTCAGAGTGTCATTGGATGGCAGTGTGCTCCCAGTCGTGCGAGTATACGTTATACCTACCCCGGTAATATCTCTGTAATCGTTATCGTTGTCGTTATGCATCGACTGTAAATTGCTACAGTGCCTTGTCGCTATAAAGATGATCAGTTTTTTACGCAAGGCGCTAAGCTTATCTACCAGTCCCGTAAGTTCGTCCAGTTAAGGGAAAGCTTGGTGGGGGTGGCGTTGAATCGTGGGTCGAGTATGTACCCTGAAACAGTCGTCGGTTCCGTACACCTTGAACTCTGCATGGGAATATGATGGGTGGGTGGACGTGTGTCCTCCTATACTTGATTTCCGTGCGTAGTTGACCATGAGGTCGATTCACTTGATAGTACTACTTACTTCAGTCGTACAACAGATGTGAAGGGACACCCTCGATGACATCACAATACAAGTGATGTCATTGGCTGTCAGTGATTCAAACTCCGAGTAAACCAATATGTCTGCTGCTGTCCTTAGTGCCAGCTCGATGGTGCCCAGGCTGGTGCCCAGTGGATGGCATGTTCATGTATGTGCCAAGGGTGAGGCTGTATGAGCATCTCGCAGAGTCTCAGCAGGTACAATTAAGCGAGTGAGATGGATTTCGTCCGTGAGAATATGCAAGCTGATCCGTGATCGCCAGTTGTGGAACTTCTCCGGCCCCACCTCCTACCTGCCGGCTCAGGTCCACATTCGAGCGTTAGGTCCATTACAGGACCCATAAGTAGCCCTCACGCCTCAGGAGGGCTACTCTACCGCTGTCTCCCTCTCTTCCCATGCCTGTCTTTCCAGAGGCTCATATACGCCTCTTCAAGTGGCAAAAACGTACGGCCACTGGAGAGGTTATTGGCGTTCTCTCCCTTGCTTTTTATCGTACTCACTAGCACTCTAACAGGGCGGACTTCTCAGTGGCACAGATCCCTCTGCGTTCACGACGTCTGATCCTTTGAGACTATGGATCGTTCAAGTCGGTGAGACGCCAATTAACACATCCTTCGTTCGTTCCTCACTCCCGCTCAGGTATCATCATTATGATGGCGCAGTTACTTTCGCTGGGATTAAGGCGTATCAAACAACCAAAAGTTATCGCAGAGGTCCTCGGCGGTATCCTACTTGGTAATCCGTCTTTCAACTTGCCCGTACTGTCATGCTGACACTCGTTTTTTAAGGCCCAACTGCATTTGGGAGAATACCAGGTTTCACTAATCACATCTTCCCAGAAGTATCCATCCCATACCTCACCCTCGTCGCGGACATTGGCCTTTGTCTTTTCCTGTTCCTCGTCGGACTCGAAATCGACGCGAGCGTCATCAAGCGAAACGCACGCATGTCCATCCTCGTATCATTGGCCGGCATCGCTCTCCCATTTGGTCTTGGTTCTCTCCTCTCTATACCTCTATACCACCACTTCATCGACCCATCCGTACACTTTACCTACTTCATGCTATTCACCGGCGTGGCATACTCCATCACCGCATTCCCCGTTCTTTGTCGCATCCTAACCGAACTCAAACTACTCGATACCAACGTTGGTATCATCGTATTGTCAGCTGGCGTCGGTAATGACGTCATTGGTTGGACATTGCTCGCACTCAGCGTTGCACTCGTCAACGCTGGGTCAGGCCTCACAGCTCTATGGATTCTACTCACCTGCGTCGCCTTTACCATCTTTCTGTTGTTTCCGGTGAGATATGTCATGCTCTGGTTGGCCCGGAAAACCGGGAGTACCGACAATGGTCCCACCATGTTTTATATGACCGTGGTCATGCTCCTTCTTTGGGCATGTGCCTTCTTCACCGACGCGGTCGGTGTCAATGCCATATTCGGTGTGTTTCTATGGTCGGGCGTAGCTCCTTTCACTGTTTGACAACTCATCACCACAGGGGCATTCCTCGCCGGACTGATTGTCCCGCGGGAGGGTGGGCTGGCTATCACCCTAACTGAGAAACTCGAAGACATGGTCTCGATCGTGTTCCTCCCTCTTGTACGTTATTCCGTCCGTGTCATCAGGTCTGATTTCTCACGTGGCTTTATCAAGTACTTTACTTTATCAGGATTGAACACCAATCTGGGGTTACTCAACAATGGTTAGACTCTCCTGTGAACCTTGTTGTGCGGCGTTGTTGATGTTACGCCCTTAGGTCTCACGTGGGCCTTCACCATCGCTATCATATGTCTTTCCTTCGCTGGCAAGTTTGGTGGTTGTACTATCGCGTCTAGGCTTGGTGGTTTTGGATGGCGCGAGTCGAGCACGATCGGTGCATTGATGAGTTGCAAGGGGTGAGTTGTTCGTCGAATTTACATGACTGCTATCCTCTAATCTATGCGGTAGTTTGGTCGAGTTGATCGTCCTGAACGTGGGGCTTCAGGCAGGGATCCTGTCCCCGACGGTCTTTTCCATGTTCGTCCTCGAAGCCGTCACTCTGACGTTCATAACTACGCCTCTTGTGACGACACTCTACCCACCCGAGCGTCGTGTCCGAGTAGGCACCCACGGTACCGCTGCACCGACAGCAGCAGGCGACGAGAATGGTGACGATAAGTCCATCATGTCTCATGATCAACCCTGGCGTCATCGGTTTACCGTCGTTCTCGACAAGCTCGATCACATCCCCGGCCTGATGGCGCTCACTCAACTCCTCCTCCCACCTCGCAGTATCCCATCTGATGCCATGTCTGCCACCTCGACCACGCATTCGACCATTGATAGATTCAAGAGACCGGACATCAGCGTGGAGGCGCTTCGACTGATCGAACTGTCAGATCGTACTTCGGCAGTCATGAGGTCGTCCGTGGCTGATACGTTGATTCATACGGACCCTATTCTTGGGATATTCAGGATGTTTGGAGAGTTGAACGATTTGGCTGTTAGGACGTCACTGGCTGTCGTCCCGTTTGATGATCTAGCGCATAGCGTTGCGGAGCACGCAAAGAGACATTATTCCCATCTGGTCTTGTTACCCTGGCTTCCGCCTACAGCTCACCCAACCACCATAGGGGACCCTACTGAAGGAGGCATCGTCACTCCCAAGATCACGAAAGCCGACCACAACCCGTTCGACGTCCTCTTTGGAAGCAGCGCCGATAGTAAATCCGCCTCCGCGATCCACTCCCAATTCGTTCGAGGCGTGTTCGCGCACAGCAAATCCGACGTCGCGGTCTTCATCGACACTGGGGATCGTTCAGGTGCGGGAGGCTCCCAGCACGTGTTCTTTCCGTTCTTTGGGGGACCTGATGATAGATTGGCGTTGGAGTTTGTGGTGCAGCTTTGTTTGAATCCGAGGATGACGGCGACGGTGGTGTGGATGAGGAAGCGGGATGTGGATACGGGCGTGGGCGTGGGCGAGAGGTTGGAGAGGCCGGAGAGGGCGAGGGTGGATGAGAAAGGGGATGGGAATACCACCACGATCCATTCGGTGCGTGCTTTATCTGTCGATCACACACCTCTTGCATTTGGTAACTAACTTTACTCTCTTCTCTCCCCCTTTTTTTTTGTTCTTGGGCATCGAACAGACTCTCGGTTTCCCAGACACAGTCTACGGCCAACCGACGACCCAAATGCGTCTCCAATCTGACACGGCCGACAGTATCACCTGGGGACGCTATGCCAGCCCTAACAGTCACGCTCACACCTCCGACGGCGGTCCACCACCTTCTCCCGCGCTCCGTTCCGCCCTGTCTCGAATCCACTTTTCGGAGCTCGCGACGCCGACGCCTCTACGCGCCACCTTGCGCCAAGCGTCCACCCTTCGAGAGACTCATACCCGATTGTTGATCGTCGCTGGCCGTGCGAGACGATTGGCAGTCGAGAGTCATCATGCGGAGATGAGGGCCCTGTTTGACGAGTCTAAACAAGGACATGGACACGCGCATGGACACGGATCGAGAGGTGGGACGACGGGCGGGTATGAGATGGTGAGGAGGACGATCGGGGATGTGGCGTGTTCGATGGTGATGGGGGGCGCTGCGAGTGCGATGGTGGTGTTGCAGGCTACGAACGTGGAGCTGGATTAGGCGTCATGCGTCATGCGTCATGCGTCATGTATAGTGGGGAGAGGAGGGGAGGTGAATATTACCTAGGTGGAATAGTAATAGTGGGGAACGCATATATCACTATCGGACGCCGCCGGTTAGTTTTTGCTTTGTACTATATCATCACCACATCTCTATGTTAATACGCATGTACATATGTACTTACATTGAACCAACTTTGTGATACCGTAGTGAAGGATGTCGGGCTGCCTGTCTGGAGGAGGGACGGGACCCCCTTGGGGTTCTATGACATGCGTTTCCGGATCATTGACCACACGCAGCTCCGCGAGATTCAGAGGGTAATAGGATGATAATTGCACAATGACACAAACAAGAGCGATGACAGGAATGGAAGCAAGCGACGACAGATGAATACGAACGACAGATCGCCGCACCGTTCATGCCTTCTTCTCCTTGTCCTTCTTCTCTTTCTTGTCCTTCTTGTCCTTTTTCTCCTTCTTTTCCTTCTTCTCTTTGGGTGCGCCATCCTGTGGGAAGCGGGGGGAGTCAGTACACACGCACACGATGCACAATGGACAATAGACCGCCGATCAGGGGCGCAGGGGGGCTCACCTCTGTCGGTGCGGCAGCTTTCTCCGCCTTCTTGGAAGCCTTGGCGGCTTTTTTGAGCGCCTTCTTCTCCTCCTTTGATAGTTTCACCTTCTTCGCGGGCCGTTCGTCCTCGTCCTCTTCGTCCTCTTCCCCATCGACGTCCATCGCCTCGCTCGGTCGTTTCTTCTTCTTCCCCTCCTTCTCACTCTTGTCCTTCCCCTTGGTTTTACTCTTCTTCGGCGCAGGCGACGACGCTTCGAGAAGAGGTAGAACTGGCTCTGCGTCGTCCATCTCCACATCCTCGTCCTCGTCTTCGTCCTCGTCGAGAGCGAGGCTGTCGAGGACTTTACGGATCGCGTCGGTGTTTTTGGTGGGCGGGGCGCCGGTCTCGAAGAAGGCGAGACGTTCTTCGACTTGGGCGCGGAGGGCTTCTCCGAATTTGGGGGTTGGGTTGTCTGCGGGGGGAGTGAGTGAAGATAAAGGGGGGAATGGGTGGAATGGGAACGCACCGGAATAACAATCTATCCGAGATGCGATCGAACATTTATTAGCGAGGAATCGTGATATTCGGCCCTTGTGTTTAGGATCGGCGCGTCCGATGAAGGTCGAGTGGTAGAGAAGACCGTACTATGAGAGTGCAAGGTGTGAGTTCAAGTTACGGGCGCGCGCGTTCCCAACAGAAGAATTCAAAACCCACCTTGGGCGTGTTTCCCTTGGTTTTGAGTGCACGGAAGAGTGCCTTTTCGGCACCGAGGATTTGAACGGTGGATGCGGGGTACTTTGAAAGGTTGGTCAAGCTGCCCGCATGACTGATGAGCCGTGCGCCTATCCGCTCTCCAAGAAGTGCGGTGAGCGAGGGAGCGACGAGGTTCATTTTCTCGGTCAAATAAGCCACGAGTGATTTGCGATAATCAGCGATGGAGACGACGCGTGCTGCGAATGCGGAGATGTTGAGCATGTCGATGTCTGATATCGATGAGCCCATCGAGCCGCGAGCGGCGTCGAGGATGTTTTGGGAGAGGGTCGCGTTGTCTTCGACGAGCGTCGTTAGTTCGGGGAGTTTGTCTTCCGCGAGGGTGTCCTTGTCTCCGATAAACTGAACTATCCTTGCATATTGATAGTTATCCGGGACGAGCTTGACGAGCTCCGGAAAATGATACCCATACCACTCCCTCACCCTCATCGCAAACAGATTCACGTCCTTGTCCAACTGATCCAACAGCGCAATGGCCTGTATGATCATATTATCCACCCTGTTCACGTTAAACTTGAGTTTCGCTCTCGAGTAGGAATGTCCGAGACCGAGTTGGGCTTTGACGATGTCGGTGTCGTCGAGACCTTTGAGGAGTCTGGAGGCGTGTTGACGGATACCGCGGAGGATTTCTTGGGCGTCGTCGGAGGCGGTACATTTGATACTCGTACCGTCGGAGATGGCGTTAGCGAGCGGGCCGTCGTGGACGGCGAGTTTGGTTTTGGAAGATTTCTTGGAGGGTTTGGAGAGGTTGAGTTCGAGGAGGGATTTCAGATGGTCATTGAGGATGCCTGTCGGTTGGTCAAGATCCCGCTCCGTCAACAAAGATAAGGCGGTACATCAAAGAAAAAATCAATCACCCACCCTCTGATACATCATTGATATTCTCGAGCGCCTCAGCTGCGCTCTTGAACGGGGAAAAACTCAGCAGAGACACCATCTTGGAAAACTTTGAAAAGTCCTCGATGGAGTCCTGAACGGCTTTGGTTTGTGACCCGACTGCATCTTGTAGTTTGACTTCGAATATGGCATACCCAGACGCAGTTTCGAACAATGCGTGGGTCGTCATCGCTGCGTTGTTGAGCTCGCTGTGTGCGACGTCGACGACGTTGGGTCTCAAATTTTGGCGAGTGGCTGGTGCGTGAGGATGGATTTGGAAATGAGTTCACACGGATGACTTGATGTGTTGGCAAGTTGTTTGCTTGGTGTTCGCTTGACTGCTTGAAGTTGTACTGCCATTCGTCGTGTTGGAAATCTTTCTCTCTTTTGGACGACTTGGGGCCATTTAGCTGGGTCAGGGCATGTCGGTACTTTGTTCTTCAGGGCTGTGTCCGCGACCAACTTACGGACCTGGGACCCCATGGGCGACGTTTATGGATCACAGCTGCGCAATGCTGCGCCTCATAGCATATTCCAGTTGTTTCCACCACCGATATTCCTCCCCCCTAGCGCAGAGCTTTGGACAGACCCGACAGAACATTGTCCTTGTCGACACGGCGGCCCGTCGGCGGTCGCAACAAGACTCGGGTAAAGGGATAAATGTATGTACCGCCTTTGGTACCACTGCACAGGCCAGTGGCAGAATTTGGGCAGAATGTCTCTGCTTCTTCTAGCCTTGGCGTACATTCGCGGCTCAATCTCTGCTGTCACCTATTGATAGTGGTCCGCTAACTCGCCCGTTTATGCCAGGAATGGGTCAAAGAAAAAAAAATTGTGTAATTCGGTGACGTTCGCTCTATTTGACCCCTGTTTCTGCAGCGATCGGATCGCTCTTCGAATCGGCGGCCAACACGGACGTGCAGACGACACCACCATCAGTATTTGTCTTGCTGTGGTCCAATAAACTGGCCTTTGTTGTCGAATCTGAAACTCGATTCGGGGATTGCCATCGCCTTTGTGAGGTTAATGGATCCAGACTCATACAGTACGTGTTGATCTATTTCAGTCAAGGTTCAATGATGATTTAGCAAATTTTGGCTAGCATTCATCGACGTGTGGTCCACGCCTCTCTCTCAGGGTGACAGCTGCCTTGACGAGGGGACGTCTCGTTCCGATCGTACGGTCTCAGATGATAACGCGGAACTATCTTGTGCCTGAATATCTGCACGCTCACGGGCGTGATCCATGTGTATACGGTGTTTGAGGTCGACGCGATGTGTTGCTGTGGGGCGAGGGGCAACGAGGCTATTTCACGGAGGACGAGTGATCCATGTTGGGTGCACTTCCACATCGTGCTCGTCGTTCGCCCTGAGCTCCAACGGCCGATGAAATGGAATATGATGCATGTGCGCCTGTTTTCGGCCCGTTCGTACCAACCGCTCGTCAATTGACGGAGTGTGTTCTAGCACATCTACTGGTGTTCTTGTTGGAAGCCACCGTTTCTGCACGTGTTTGAATGATGACAGGGATGTGCTTGTGCCCTTTTGGCATCAAATACGTGCCACGCTTGTTATCAAGGTGAGCGGAGATGGTAAGTTAGGGTTTCATAGGGTCACGTGTAATGCTGTGATCTGATTGGATGTCCCATCAGCATGATATATATGTTCCGCCTCGTGCCCAGCCTCAAGGAAGACTCATATAATTTACTCCCTCGCCTCTCCCTCTCCTTGTGCAAGTATATACAGGACCATCGAGCTGACTGCGCGGGCCACTGCGGGCTCAACTGAACCGCACAGCTCGTGTACGCAGTCTCTCTCCTTCACACACGTTTGTCACCATCGCGTCCGCTGTCATATTCGCACTGACTCACTTCATCATAGGGACCTGTATTCCTCCACATCACTCCCATCATCCCTCCCCATCCCTTCCCCGCTTTCGTTCATTCCCATTTCATATCTCATTCACGATCATCATGTCCAACCAGGTCCATTCTCCATCTACTCCCTCTTACTTTCCCCGGACGCCAAGGATCCCAAAGTTAACACTGCCAGAGCCAATCCCAACACCAGGCCCCTCCCGTCTTCCATCCATGGCCGACCCTCGGCGGCCAATCACACCTGCCAGGCCGTCCACCACAAGGCCCAACCCCACGTCGGGTCAGCCCGCCAAGCCCCTGAAGTCCATACTCAAGGGGGGTAGCAGAAACCCCAATCTTCGCGACTCGTACGAAAGCGAGGGGGAGATATTGGCTGCCAAGCACGGAGCTCACTCGTTGTATAACGTGCCTAACGCCGCACCACCGGGATCGCGTCTGGGTAAGTCCCTGAGGCGTAGTCCGCTCCCCCCATTTCCCCCTCTTCCCGCGCTCGAGCCCGTGTCTCTTTACGTACTTTATCTGATCTCTCTGTGGCAGTGCCGATGAAGCCGCCAGCGTTTGACCTTCATTGGCAACTCCTCCCCTACGATGGTCGTCGATCGAAGCGGCTTCTTCGCTTCGACATGGCGTTCCCCGTAGATTACGTCGCCTTCCAGGACAGGGATGGCAACCGGACGCGCCTTACGGAGGCTGATCTCAACAAATCAGCTGCGAACGGCATGATGACCAAAATGACGGTCATTTTCACTCAAGGCCCTTTTGAATGGGAGGTCGACGTCAAGAACTCCCAGGGCATCCGATGCCGCGACGTGTTCCAGGCCATCTACGACACGTTCAACGAGCAGCTCACGATGGAGGAGCGGAGACTCATCCGAGACCCTCGCAGAGTTGACGAGGCCTTCCGGTTGCGATGCAAGCTCGCTGAAGGCCTGCCCCAGGTCGAACACTCCTTGGGGTGGAAGAGGGTCGACGTCCTCATGCACCAAACGATTTTCCTCGGCCTCACACAACCCAAGTCTGGAAGCGATTGGGTTGTAAACCTGGGACGTCTATCATGAATATGCCACGAACATCACGATTTCCTTTTGATCTTTTGGCAAGTCCGCATATAGTCTGCCATTCTTTCGCAAGACATTAACACTTGCGCGCGAGCAGGACTGGATTCCACTGTATAAGTAGCGCATTCCTTCATCATCGATCGCAAGAGCATCATTACACCCTATCGCATCTTTCGTCACCGTCGTCGTCGTCCTCGTTGTTTTCTAACCCCCCTCGCTCATTGGTGGATCAGCTATTTTCGCTTTTAACTATATTGTACCACTATATGTCTTTCACCCGTCCCGGGTCCTAGCTGGAGATGACCCAAGCGTCCAAGTGACGCCTGGCGAGTCGCATTCTCCACCTCCATCTTTCATCAAGAACGCCGCGTATATGCGCGTTCTGTGGTGTCTACATATGTCCTCCCTACCCCTCCATTTCTAGCTTTTTGGAAGAAAAAAAAAGCATGTAAGACGACATATTCTAACTCGCTCGTCCTTTCGAAGCGACATCCCATTCGTTCTTTGTTGTTCTTTCTCACACACAAATCACATGTAATCAGCAAAACGTTATAGGATGGATACACAGCAACATGGATAATCACTTTTGACAGACTGTACGATTTCTAGAAAACGGTGAACGCTGTGCGTGGAATTCTCGAACCTAGGGGGGTGGATTATCTACTCCCCCATCTACAGCATGAGAAGATAATAGATATCGAAATGCAACCGACGACGAGCATGGGAGAGCTTTGACTCTGAGATGACGGCTACTATAGCTCACGCCGTCTGTCTGTCGTCTAGATCCGTCTGTCTGGATAGTGGCGCATTCGTGGGCCCCCGTTAACGGGAGAACACCGCAGAACGTGATAGAAGAAAACGCGCCAACCCTCAGGCTGCACGAGGCGATCGTGTAGTGGCCAAGTGAAGAGTCAGTGAGCCGTGATCGAGAGTGGAACAGAAGAAGCCGTCCAGTGAGCCGTCGCGTTCACGAGACCTCTGACCCCCCACGCCACGCTCTATAGAATGCGGTGAATTCATACGGATTGATTATCGATAGAGAGATCGGGATAAGGAAAGTCGATACAGGCAGGCAGAGATCTATAAACGCGAGAAACCGTGACGCCACTACCCCCAAAATCAGAACGCCGGACCAAATCAAATTCTGAAATGAAATGAATTCAAATACGAAAAGTCAAGAGCTCGAAAAGTCGAGGGTGGTGACCGGACCGTCAAACCTTGAAACATTTCGCCACAGACAGACAGAAGACAGGCGACACGACCCGAGGGACGGGTACGATCGAGTCATGGTCATCCAGGCCCGGGCCCATCCTTGATCCTACTGAGAAGGGGAGACTCGCGCTTTGGGAAGACAAACGTCACGGTCATGGTGGAGGCCGGCGGCATCATGATGGCACGAGCTCGATCGTTTCCATACCTCCCAAACCTCGTGTTGCTGACATGCGCAAGGTTGGGTTGCCCAAGCAGCAGGAGAGCGATCGAAAGGGGATTTGTCATATTTCATCATCCCATTGAGCGTTGATCGCGAACACGACACGATCGGGAGTGGCGTACCCTAGAGATATTACGAGTAGATCAGTGGGCGTGGCGAACACGGGGGTACGGGGACGGGGGTGGGTGGGGGTGGGGGGACAAACGCGGCAAGATAATCACACCGTTGGGTTTATCATAGGGTGCGTCCTCAGGCTGGGACTTGAGCTTGAATTGGAATTGGAATTGGGGGAGGCGTTGGCCCGGGGATGCACGTGCATGCAATTGCTTTGTGCTTTCGTGCTAGACGTTAAAAGGCAAGATTAAGGAGCTGGCTCCCGGTTCGGCCGAGTCCTGGAAGCGGATTTGGAAGCCCCTGTGCGAGGTACTTTGCATGAGGTCCTCGTCGTCAGCAGTCAGGTCAAGATGATTCTGGATATCTACGTTGATGTTCCTAAACTCTGGACGCTCTGAAGAAGCGTCAGTGGGAAAGCCTTCCACAGAGCGCACGGATCTAATCCTGAAAGAATCAACAATATCAAGTTCAGAAAACAGTCATTCGGATCATGCTTGAGGTATCGCACCGTTCAACACTTCGTCCAAGGTTACATGCGTCGAACTTCGCCGACGGTCACAGAAGCGTTGAGATTAGTGCCAAGACCAACAGTAGAATTCACATTGTAAAGGACATACGACAATCTACTTGATATCCATTACAAAGGCAAAGAAGATGGATCATACGCCCAACTTCCCTTTCTCTGATAGCCAAACCAGGTGACTTGAACTTGATTTGAGCACGCCTCGACGGTCGGGTATAGACCAAGCTTCCTTGATCTGTCAACAAGTAAGCCGACGACTCAGTGACGGGGTTGTCTATTCGCCCTGCAGAGAACTGAGATAGAGTGATAAATGCGCCGCCATACCCGACTCAGGATTCCAGATGTAAAAATCAAGCAACTGACGATAAAAAAAGGACCACGACAAGCAGGAATGATCGACGTGTCGAGGTCTTACATGAGCTACTGAGAGATAAAGGAGACGCCCTTGGGCATGGCACGGCACGCTGGAGTTCACTTCCATACCTCCCACCTCATGTTGGTGAGTCGGAGACATTGCGGGGTTATACCCAGCAGGAAAGGGTGCGATGGTACTGGGGTGCGTGGGCGAAACGATGTGCAGGATGGATGCCGTTAGCCCGGCGTAACAGAGTGTCAGGATGCCTTTTGGAATTGATTTCGGGAGGGGTTTGGATGTGGATGTTGCTTTGAAGGTTGTACAGGGCACTGGAAGATTGTAAATGATTAATGATGCAACGAGGAAGATCGTCACCATCTAGAATAGACCACTGCAGCACTGCTCACTTGCTGGGGTGGCAATTGGCTGATCCGACCGGGTGCCAGAAACTTACCGGCGATGAAGAGAATGCGAACCCTAGCAAAAGGGCTTCTGAGCAGCCTCTTACTATCAGAGGCTCAAAAGTGTTCGAAGCACACTGCGGGGCTTCGGATCGGTTTCCCATCCATATATATGTGAAAAACAGGTACTTATTCGTTCAGGAAGGCGACAAGTTAAAAACTAGGAACTGATCAAGAGCAACAGTCGCGAACACGCCGGAAGGCTATTTGGTCATATTTATGATAAAAAAAGATGCGCAACCCTATGACATGGTTTCTGGACATTCAAGCAAGTACCGCAAATCTGTCGACACAACACTCCAACTCGAACACGACCAAGGGTCCGGATTTGTCTGATTTCACTGATGTTGGTAAGTCATAGCTATTTGGTTCATTTCCCGGCCTTGTTCGTGCCATTTTGAGCGTGACTCGTCACACTTTCAGGGATTTTTTTCATGGGGAAAATAAAACCAAACATGTAATTACGCCAAGAAGTTCGAAAGGCACCGACTGTTGGCCGAGCTGGGCTGGGCGCAACGACCAACCCAGTGGTGAGCTAACAAGTTGCCTACACTCTGTGTTCGTAACTCAAACTTGCATCAAGTTACTAGTATCCCCGTCTGCGCAAGAGAGCAGAGGTAGGTGTAGATTGCACGGATAAGGGATTGCCGACCTGAGGCCTGAGCCGAGGGGTGATCGATTGATCAATTGGTCAATTGACCCCACTTACGTAGGTGGGTTACATATTGACTATGATGGCTTGGCTTGCTGCTGTCAACACTTTGTCTCGAATCAGCTGTCAACGCTTGTCAACGTCGATCATCAATCATCCCGGTCGACCGCTGAATATCTGAAATGGAAACTCTGGAGGTTTTGGTAGACGAAGGTATCACCGAGCACGAACGGCAAGGACCACGATGCCCGAGCCGTTACGTACGGAAATACGCGCGCAGTACCGCATTCCAAGCCCGTGAAGCCCAAAATGACCATTTGGGAATGCAGGGCCTTGTTCCAATCACGACCGCCTTAATACTCAATACCGGGCTGAATATGGGAAACGGCAACCCGCCCGATGAGGCGAGATTTGATGGAGTGCGCGACGAGCAAGTAGCTGGAATTGTGGTTGGCAGGGTTGCTAACTCGAACCAGGTGATGCCTGTCCTCGAGTTGACATTGATACAAGACATCTTCGGTAAGCAGCGAGTCTTGGCTTTCTTGCTCTCCAAGAAAATTGCACCGCACTGCAGCCAATGGGTCCGGCAACGGGCATGGAACTAATTTAAACGGAGATCACACACTCGTGATCAGCGCCCAGCGCGAGGTAAGTTAGTAAAAGGCCAGCCCTGTCGGTTCCATAATTCTCAGTCCCCCCCACAACTTGATATTCACCCCAGCCATGTCCTCGCCCTCTGACGAGTACCCACCATCACCAATCCCAGTTCTCACCCCGGAACTTGTGACGAGCCTTCGGGAACGCATGCGCTACGTGCTCTCGTACCTCGTACAAACCAATTCCATATCGACTTATTTCAAGGAGTCAGAGATATTATCAGATTTTCGGGATGGGCTCAAGCAGCGCGGAAATCAGACTGATTCCCTCTTCCAGACCTTCCACGAAAACGTCGCTCTCAGTGTCTACGAGCATTACCTCCCCTTTGTCTCCCGTCTCTTCGACAAGCCATGCAACGCAACCTCGATCGAGAATTTGATGGCACCAGGCCTACCATACTTCATCGCTCACTCGTCTGGCACTTCCTCTGGGGTGACGAAACACTTTCCAAAGTATCGTCACCCGGAACATATGTCCACGTCGACGACACAAACCATGCAGGCGTCAAATCCGACTAGCAAGCATGGGGGTAAGAACTGCATCGTGTACTCTCTCGGTTACCGTCAGGTAGTCGAGTGCATGGGCGAAGACGGAGAGATCAAACAAAGAATGCCTGTCTGTCTGATGTCAACGGGAACGATCAGGATGTTCAACCATATGGTGCGCCCATCGTCTGGAGAACATGATTACTGAGGCTCACTTTGCTCAAGGACGTCACGAAAGACGAAACCTACCAAACGTGGAGGAGTACGCGAGATCCTAGTGTTCACGCGTCTTGCTGACCCCGTTCGTATCATCTAGTCCCAAACAACTCTTCCCCGTTGGGAGTCTCGTACATTCCGAACTACAAGTCATTCCTCTTCATGCATGCCTTATTCGCCCTCCAAGAACCTCGAGTCGAACTCATCAACACGATGTTCAGCACTATCTTCCGCGACTTCTGTCGTGTCATTGATGACCACTGGGAAAAACTTGTCAAGTGTATCGAGACCGGCACGATTCCAGATTTGGAGGCCACCGAGCATGTCAAAGGAAAGTTATCCGTGAGTGATGATCCTTGGAACGCGTGGAGAGACTGGACTGAGAGGACGTTCTTAATGTCAGAAATTCCTGCCTCCAAGTCCCGAACGAGCAGCAGAGCTCCGTATGATCGGCAAAGCTGTCGACTCTCCAGGATGGTTCGCCAAAATCTGGCCTGGCTTACGCGTGGTCGTCGCCATCTCGAGTGGCCCATTCCAGACAGTCGTTCCAGAGGTTGGTCATTCCCATCATGCTTCAGCAAGAATCTGATCAACTTTTACTAGCTCCGGCATTACATTGGTCCTACCGTCGAACTACATACGTTGGGTATCAACTGTAGCGAGGCGTTCCTCGCCCTCGCATATGATCACAGGGATCCTAGCTTGTACAAGGTCGTTGGATCAGATGATATCATCGAGTTCCTGCTCGTAGACACTCCCGAGGAGGCCAAGTATCTCACACAAACGGTACGCATGCACTCGACTCTAAGCGATGTCCTCGATTTGACTGCATTTCAGTGGAACGTGGAAGTGGGTAGAAAGTATGAGGTAATTCTGACCACCAGAGATGGCTTCTGGCGATACCGTCTCGGCGACGTCATCGAAGTCGTCGGCTTTGATCCTCGAGATGGTCAACCCATCATCCACTATCTCCAGGTCCGTTCCTAGTCCAATAACCCGCATACATATTCATTTTATATCCCCCCCCCCCCCACTCACAGCGCCGAAACGTTCACATGCGTCTTGCCAACGAAATCGTCAGCGAGCAAGAACTCCGTGACGCCCTCGGGTCGACGTCTCAATCTCTTGGCGTCGTCTCGGAGTTTTGTGTTTGCCCAGATTATCGAGAAAGCACGCCTCGTTATTGCTTCTTCGTTGAACCTCAAGGCGCTCTTGGTAATGTTTATTCCACCGTCGTCGTTCGTCTCCCTCTAAACGGAATGTATCGCTATTAGTTCCCTCGCCTACAACTGTGTCCAAAGAACTCCACGCGTACCTTCAACAACACAACGAAAATTATCTAAGGGACAGCAACGCCGGGAAGATCGGCCTTCCCGTCGTTCGCGTACTCGGACGGGGCACGTTCGGCGAGTACAGAGATTGGAAGATCCGCACCACGAAGATGGCTTCTGGTCAGATCAAGGTGCCTCCTGTAGTGTGGGACGAGGAGTTGAGAAATTGGTTGGGAGAGCGGGTCGTCGAGGAATATCATGATCGGGCGGGGGAGACGCGACGAGAGAGATGGATTTGGGATTGGGATTGGGCAAGGTATTTACGCACTGGGATTTCTACAGCGATGTCGATCTTTCGTGGGATATTCTAAGAAAAGTCGATATTTATTGTATCACTTTGTATCCAAGGAGTAAGGAGTGTTTCCATCTAGTCTCTCAAGTGTAATAGAATAGTCCCTTGTCTCGCGTCTCCTACGTAGGCCCAAGAATGAGGGTGGAAGCGATCGTTCATCGTCCACGTGGGACAAGAAAGTTGTCGGTGTGCTTGGTGAACTGAACTTGCTTGAAATTGATGGCAAGTGATCTGCACCCAAGGAAACTGCACGTCCAACGGTACGGGATCGAATTCAGCAACGATCCCGGAAGGCAGGTAATACTTTGAAAGGTGTGGTGATCACCTCTTTCGACGACGGGGCTATCGAGGAAACAGGTCCTAGGCTCGAGTATTGGTTTCTATTCCATCACTCGGGGCACCACCAACAACCCAAGCGAAAGGTGATTTCGCACTCCCCGTAGCGAAAGCTCCGGCCCTCAGTGAAGTGTTTGGATTTGTCGTATCGATGTGATATTCTGTCCACTTTAGAAAGATCCAATTGAATCGCCCACAGATTCAACACTCGAGTAACGTTGGAGTTTGCTCGGCCGAACCTATCAGCATCAGAGAACCAAGAGCATGGTTCTGCGAGGAAATGCTGAGAGATGGTCGTGCTCCAAGTTATTGGGAAGCTTGATCGAGGAGGTCACGGTGCACTGGTAGTAAGTTAAGCGTCGACCGTGCGGCATGGGCAAGTTACGGTTGTAACCCACAGAGACTCGGAGCCGGTGCTGAGAAGACGACGAAGAGGGAAAATGGCAACGAAGCATGTTGATCCCCTCGAATCCGGTGTCTTCTGGCTGCCGAGTTGGATATCTTTCTGATTGACGGTGATGGACCCATTGGTGCGTTCGCTTCCAACAGTGTCTGCGAGAGTGGGGAGGTTGCAATCCACACGCTCTGTGGTAGATATGGGTCCTGGGACCGGAGCGAGGGTGAACAAGGGAACGACATACTGCAGGACAACCAATTGGGTGATATTGTTACACATCCCTGAGAGGCTTTGTGATGAAGTTCGCAGGATGGTACTCCTTAGCCTATAGCATTTCATGGTATATCTTGAATTCCCGAACCCACAGCGAGTGTATATTTATGACGACGGATGGGAGTCATCGTCCGAAATGCAAAGACACGTTCGTCCTCGTTCGTCACCCAGGCAGTGTTGATCTGGTCCCTTGGTAGTTCCGCTCTGTTCCCTTTGTATGACTCTTTAAAGGATACCAATCAGACACGGCGGACCGCGGGATTGACAAGGATGATCGAGATGGACTGTAAAAATGACAGAGATATGACCAATCCGATGCCGCTCGGACGTATATCACTAAGCCCAAACGTCTCGCACTCATCCATCCCATCTCCCACCATGACCACCTCCCTCGATCTCCTCAAACAAACCGGCACCATCGTCGTCTCTGACTCTGGTGACTTTGAGTGTGAGTTGGGGGACATCCACTATCGAGAGCGCCGTCACTGACTCCGGCCACGATCTTATCAGCGATCGACGTCTACAAGCCACAGGTCGGCCACCATCTCCTTTAATTTACCCAGGGACTCCTCTCATATCGCGAACCGACTTAGGATGCGACGACTAACCCTTCCCTGATTTTGGCAGCTGCCAACAAGGCCGGTTACAAGCGTCTCATCGATGTCGCGGTCGAGTTCGGAAAAAGCAAGGGTGGTGACCTCGAGACCCAGATGAATGCCGCCATGGATCGTTTGGTATGAATCAAAACTTACTCCACTTGGTTATACACCCGTCAACTCACACGTCCACGATCATATATAGCTCGTCGAATTCGGTAAAGAGATTCTTCATATCATCCCCGGCCGTGTGTCGACGGAGGTCGATGCTCGTCTCTCGTTTGACAAGGAAGGCACCAAGAAAAAGGTAAATTAGTCTTGAATACGCACAACACGTAATTCGGCAATGTGATGTTGATGAACCTGCCATTCGTTTGGCGTTATCTATAGGCAAAGGAGCTCATCGCTCTCTACGAATCCGTCGGCATCCAGAAGGAGCGTATCCTCATCAAGATCGCATCAACGTGGGAGGGTATTCAGGCTGCCCGTGAACTCGAAAGAGACGACGGCATTCACTGCAACCTCACCCTTCTCTTCGGTTTCGGCCAGGCTGTTGCTTGTGCCGAGGCTGGCGTTACGCTCATTTCGCCCTTTGTTGGTCGTGTAAGCGATTGTTCCATTCGAATCGTCCATCATGTGCCTCATCCCTTTTGATTTTATTCATACCAAACATAGATCCTCGACTGGTACAAGAAAGCCACCGGAAAGAACTATGAAGGGGACGAGGACCCTGGTGTCCAATCGGTCAAGAAGATCTTCAACTACTACAAACAACACGGCTACAACACCATCGTCATGGGCGCCAGTTTCCGTAACGTACGTGAACCCCTCCCCGTGACGCCTCTTCTCGTCCTAGACCCAGCCAATCGATCTCACTTCCCCCGGCTGCTTTTCCAAAACAGATTGGCGAAATTAAATCTTTGGCCGGTGTTGACTTCTTGACCATCTCGCCTTCCCTGCTCGAGGAACTCAAGAAGTCGACGGATCCTGTGCCAAAGAAGCTTGATGCCATCGCAGGTCGGTGTTTTCGTTTCTCGATCTAGTCTTTTTTTTTTTTTTTTTTTTTTCCCTTGCCCGATTTCCAACACGGATGGCTGATCTGGACCCTTTTTTTCCCATTTTCATCCTTTGCGTATCGATCCTATCCTATAGCTGCCAAAGCCACCGACCTACCCAAGGTCTCCTACGTCGACAACGAGCCAGAGTTCCGCTGGGCCCTCCTCCAGGACCAGATGGCATTCGACAAGCTCCACGAAGGTATCAAGAAGTTTGCAGAGGACGGTGAGACCCTCAAGACGCTCCTCCGCGAGAAACTCGCTGCTGCCTAAAAAAGCGTCGGCAAACCAAAGTCCCAAATCCTCTCTCTCCACTGTGTTTTAGATATTGTAATGTAAAAAATACTCTATTCCTGAGCGATCGAAAACACGTCACGATGGCGAGGTGTGCGTGTTTGTTTAGAGTTTGAGAAGAATGAGCAGAATGAGAAGGAGAAACACCGAAAAAAAAAAAAAAAAGATATGAATAAGACACCCATCTCCGTGACAATAGATTGCGTGTGTGCATGTGTGTGTGTGTGTCTCTCGTCACGATCACTAAATTCATTCATGCCCACCCTCCCCCTCGACGTTTTCTTCCGTTTCTTTCTGATTGCTTGTTGATGCCGTGAGGCACGTCACGCGTGTCAAGCCTTCTTCAAGGGACGATTCGAGACACGTCAGACCATCCTCCTCGGCCTTTTTTGAGCATGTCCCAAGGCTAGTTAATTAATGAAAACGATATGGCATTTATCTCTTGGACTAAACAAGTACAGATGAATTTCGATGACCGTGTGTGTATAATTATTTATTGTATTGAGAATGAGAATGAGATGGATGCGCTTGGGATCGGGGGGTAAAAAAAAACGATGCCATGGATACTAGGGGGCACGGAACGGAACAAGGGGATCAATTCTCGCGAGCTTGCTACACGAGACAAGGAAAGAAGACGAGAAGATGTGTGTGTGTGGCGGAATGGGTGTTATAAGTGTACGAGAAAAAGAACCGTCAACCTGAACCGCTGCGAGTCAATAACACGTTGTTTCTAAAGAGGATTGGGAATACTCACGGAGAAAAAAGAAACAAAAAAAAAAAAAAAAAGAAACGGGGGAAAGAATACCATCCAATTCATGAATTCGGCATGAGGAATCAATGGGCTCAGAGAGCAGAGACGCCTGCTTCCCACTCGTCCCTCGTCACACACCCTACGACCCGACATACCGGGCAAGAAACCTCTACAAGTGGCTCCGTCCTATCCGCGCCACCCCAACCCGCCACCCGCTCAGCGCTCACCAAACAAGCGGGATGGAACATGTGTGCACACACCGACGCGTCGATGTCGCCTACACGATCAGGACGGGAATGGGAGTGGATACAAACTTGCTTCGTCGACGAAGGAAACAGCTCCGGGCAGGGGTCCTCATCAGACGGTCCGATGCCACAGCTGGTATCAGAGCAGCGCAGACCCTCTTCCCGCTCACGTTGCTCGACACGCTGCCTAAGTGATGGACCAGGCGCAGGGGGAAGCGTCCAGGTTTTTCTCTCCCGACGTGGAGGCATAGGACGTGTTGGGCGGAACATGTTTGGTCGAAGAGGGGGGAAAGGGAAAATTCGATGACCACCGGGTGGAGGAGCGGGAGCAGCTCCTGCTGCTTCTGGCGCATGCCCCGCTGCTGGTTGGGGTGGTTGCGAACCATCGGCTGGGGGGGCTGGCTGGGGACCTGCGGGACCGGGACCCTGGGGGGTAAAAAGATTGCGGGTCGCACGGAGGAGGCCCTCGAGCACAGAGTGTATGTCTGCTTGAGGAGGCAAATTAGCATCTCCAGCACCATCCCGGCCAGCTTCCCCGTTAGCCCCGGCATCATTGTTTGCGTTTGCACCATCACCCCGAGCATTTGCACCTCGCTCTCCAGGGGGCCCAGGGGGTGGACCACCGATGAACATATCTAGTCCAATTGTAACAATATCGATACCTGAAAGTACATATAAACCGTCGTCAGTTATATCCAAAAGGTAGACTGCTAGGACGACATACCCTGGCCACCCCCAGCTCCCCCATTAGGTCCCAGAGGTATTTGAATAGCGGGGAAAGACATGAGAGGAATGGCGAACCCCATTGCAGGGCCAGCCCGTCCAGTAAAAAGAGGGGGAACGGGGGCATGTGGCTGAGCGGCTGGTTCGGGTTGAGCATCCGTAGCGGCAGGTTGAGGGTTGGGAGGATGACCAGCGGCAGCTGCATTAGCATCCATGGCAGGCGCACCCAAAGGGATGTCTGCGGGAGCCTGGGGCTGGGCCGGTGCAGCATTGGGAGCATTATCTGGTTGAGCAGGAGGTGGACGAGCGGGACGTCTAGTTGGAGGGGTATATGTAAGATTTTCCGGGTCAATGTTGAATCTGCATGTAGGACAAGTGGCTTGCTTCGCCCTGGTAAACCACGGAAGCAAACAAGAAGCGTGGAACACATGAGCGCACGGAAGGGAGATGACATTGGGTTCCTCAGAAGACGAGGACGTCAAAGTGGGAGTCTCTCCCGATGGCTCGGGATGTGATGATGGGGCAGAGGGAGAGTCAACATCCATAGAGTTACTATCTGATGACATCCCATTTTGTGACGGCAACGACTGCGAGGTCTCATCTCCGGAAGAAGGCTGCATGCCAAAACCATCACTTTCATTATCAAGCAATGTGTCCCAGCAGATAGCACATCCCGACGAGGATCCCTCAGCACCCAAATCTCCAACGTGCCCTCCTGGTGCGCCGCCGACCCGCTCCAACCTCTTCACGAGTCCAGAGGGCACAACCTCTAGACCAGCAACAAGCTTCTTCGCCCGCTCCGGGTCTTCCCGTGCCTCGTCCAGAGCCTGCAATTCCTGGAAGAACGCCGCGAAAGACGAGAGCAATTCTTCCCGGCCAGCCCCATCAGCACCAAACAAGCCAGGTTGTTGTCCCCCGGCCGCTCCCGTCCGGTTACCATGGGCGGGACCAGAGAGCGGTATTGTGAAAGTAAAGCCTATCGCATGAAGAACACGCGGCGCGTGACCCGGGGATGGATTATTGTTTGCAAGGGAAGGATCTGCGGTACCCTCACCAGTATGTGTATGCGTCTGCTCATTTGGGTTATCTCCTCTCGTTGGAGCATTTCCTCCCCCAGAATGGTTCAACCCAAACAAAGAAGCAAAGAAGCCCCCTGCACGGTCATCATTCTGAGGTCGGCCAGGCTGCTGCGGGTTGGAAGGCTGTGGCGCAGCATCGCCTGGAGAAAGAGGTCGACTACCTATCCGCTCCGAAGGATGCCTGCGGTCCCTCGCGTCGTCGAGATCGTCGTCCACACGAACGCGACGGCTGCCAGCGATAGGTTCAACGGGCGGGGGGTCATCTTCTGTCCATTCGCTGTCGTTGTCATCGTCCACAAGCTGTAACTCCCGCGAGGGTGGGATTGCGGAAGTATTGGCCACGTCCACGTCTGACTCATCCGACGAGTCGGTCACGGAGCGTAGCTCTGGCATGGAATCTTCATCGTCCTCGTGGAGCGTCTGTGGCGGCATATGTGGCGGCATGGTGGAACTGGATGCCGAGGATATTGGTCCTGCGGGCACAGCTGGGGTGGAAGCGTCCATGGCATCCATATGAGAACTGAATCCTGGTCCTGCGACCACAGGATGCTCTATAGATTCGAAAGGGGGCATGTGGTGCAAGCGATCTTGTGAAGAATCAACGTCAACCCTTGTCTCCTCGCTAGTTGGATCGTGAGTTGGGGGGAACGCCTGATTAAGATTGCGGAAGACGTTCTGGAGGGTTGTTCCGATATTGAAAGCATGGGGAAAGGGAAGTCGTTGGTTGTGGTGATCTTGTTGGTCGTTGTTCATTGCTTGGAAGTAAATTGATGGTGGTGGTACAGGAACAAGAAGGGTATGGCTGGTTGTGTAGACTTCTTGAGCAAGTGTCGTGCTGACTGGTGTGACGCCTCGTCACGCTGACTTATTTGTCACGCTCGCGTACACACCAGAACATTCCCCACACACCCACACCCTTACTAGATCAACAACAATAGATTACAGGTATAGACACGAAACTATTAGAGAAGAACGAATCACAGCATCTTGGCCTTCGCCTTGCGCTTTTGTTTGCGGAGATACCGTCGGGCCGCGGGTACACCGAACTATTGTCCATGAGCAGTTGAAGAACAAAAGTCGAGATGACAACTCACCCTGAGTGTCGGATACAACACCAAAAGCAGCCCCCCAATCGTCCAACCCCAACACACATACATCGGCAAAGGTTCTTGGAACATCCCTCGACTCCATTTGGTAATCACCAACAGTTCAGTCAGGACTGTGGCGAGTAACAACCAGCAGTGTTGCCCCATACGTTTCGCTTTCCTGTGAACAACAATGAGCGACCCCAACGACGTCATTCATAAGAGACCGCACTTGGGATCATTGATGTACTGGTACAGCTCCCTTACAGCCGGTAGAGCGCATAAGAAGACGAATGCAAGTCTCATGATCACAATTGGATGATCTGGTTCCATCCATAATAGCGACTGTAGCCGTTCATGACCGTTAAGACCGACATTGTCATACATCAAAGCGCATGTCTTACCTTCAAGTAGAACGGGTTAAGCTCCGCAGCAAGAAACACTGCAAGGAGCAATACGACTGTAACATAGTGGCGGAACGACGTCGTTCCTTCCCACTTGAACGCAGTCCAATCATGAGGGGAGAACTGGCTGAGCACTCGTTTGGCTTTCGAGCGCAGTCCTCGTGTTTGTTTCAATCCACGCCATTCAAAGGGCTGCACAGCATCCCACTCAGGGCTGATAAAAGTAGATCCGTGATCCTTGCAACATACCTTAACTTCCAGATATTGACACGTCTTCATCCCTATCGACATGGTGACCATTAGCTTCCTCGGGTGGGCTGCACACGAGGCGCTCGAAACTTACCGAGATAGGTCCCTAACCAGTTGCAAAGCAAGACATCGAGGATCCACTGTGCATTGGCACATTAGTAACCAAGACAACCTGAATAGCATGTGTTTTACATGGTCCCACCAACACTGCCGAACATTCAGTATCTGACGGAAATAAGAAACGGAATCCGACCCACTTCAGCAAAGTTCGGCAGTTGATGCTGAAGGCTATATTCAGCAAATTCAAATGCAACACTCAGGATCTTCAAACACGATCAACCGGTCTCTCTAAAAGGACCCAAGACAAAATGTTTTACCCAGCAGAACCAATAATCACGCAATATCATCGCCTTTCCGAACCAACCGAGAGCATGTGCCAAACAAAAAATATCGATGGCGTTCTAGGAACGAGCGATTGGTCGTTCGTGTTTCAGGGAAGATCCAAAGACAGGAATTCGAACGAAACTTACCCATAGATTCTCACTGGTCAACGCGCAATTCTCCGCATAGCTTTTCTCAGGGAGGGGAACGTTTAGAGCGGGGTCTAGAAGTGTCATCATCTTCCGTGCGGAGTGGAGATCCTGGAAGAGCAAGAAAACTAGTGCGAGCTCGTAAAGTAAGTTGATTCCCAGAACGACCCGCCAAAACGCGGGGTGTGGCCGGACGAACGGCCCGTCCCTGAACTGAATCATGGAAAACAACAAGAACGATGCTATTGCAGCATACACTCCACTATAAATCAAGGGAATGAATGAAAATGGAAGCGCAGAGATCCGAAGCACACATACACACGACGTTTATCACGTCCTTCCTCCAGAACGTCTTGAGACATAGCAATGTAGGCCAAGGCCGCGAGACCGAACGAAAGCGCGGTCAGGGTGAGGGGCTTGTAGAAGAATCTAACGAGGTGTCAGTCATTGCCTCGTCCTCGTACTTGCATTCCGCTGGCTCACTCCACCGAGGTGTCGTGTCGTTCCTGGAAAGGGGCTATTCGAGTATACGGTTCGGTGCGATCTGCCTTCATTCTCGTCAATCTCATCATAGAACCACTCCAATAGCCACGCAAAGTGACATACATCAAACCCTGGACTTATCATTAATCTACGATCCATATAAGCCGCACTTTCTACTCACAACGAACTGGAGCACCACCTAAACCAGGGTTGGGTTCTGCTTCGGAGGGAGACACCAACGCGTCGGACACTTCAATAGGGGAAGTTGGAGATTCCGTTTCAGAGGGCATCTTCGACGGCGTCGCCTTAATGCTGGATAGTAAATGTGGGGTTCAAAACAGTGAATTAGAAGCTCAGAGCTCTGGAAAATAAAGAGGTAGTGTCACTGCACAGTGGACCAATCGTAGAAAGCTCACCCACGCGTGTCAAAGTTGCAACGCTCGTTCACCGTCGACAACTTTTTTTGCTTCCGGCGATTGTCCGGCGATGCAGATTACCTAATCGAAGTGAACATCCACTTCGAGGCACCTAACTCGAGCGTAGGTTGGTGCCATTGAACATGGCACTAAGCGCAGAAAATCTTGCGTCACTATAGGTATTGTGTCTGGGAACTAATCCGCTGTCACTCACGCACGTACATTATCGGAGACCCTCCCGAGCGGCTTTCATTCTATGCGCCGAACAACTTGAACGGGACGCTTGCCATGACCGTCGCGTCCGATGCTCTTTCTGCGTTCACAGCGGTCTTTCGGTTTCATTTCACACTGCCTGCATCGCTCGAGTAAACCGTACCGAGCTACCTTCATACGAGTTCACCGTCTCTTCATCCCCCGACCCACTTTGGGTGAGTCATCTCATGCTGCGGCCAAGTGATCTTTGGAAATAGAAATATGACTCGCGAGTGGAGAATCCAAAAAATGCCCCCCGAACAACTCAAGTAACCATGTTGGGCCCACCGGAGTCGTGTTGATCTCTTCTCCCGATAGGAGCTTCGGCGATTGTCATACACGAACCCCGACCCATAATTGCGCCAGGTATGCTCACCACCCCGGATCCTGTTCTGCGGTGCAAACTCTTTCAAGGTAATTGTCATCGAAACTGCGGAGCGTCATTCTGATGAAATCGGTTGGACTTTGTTATAGATGGTTAGATTCAAACGCCTGCACCCCTGTCGTGGAGATCAGTGCAGTGTCTCCTGTTGGTATCGATCGCGCCTTCGGACACCTTTTGGACCAATGCAATGCACTTGTGATCTAGCGAAAACTCATCCGAATACTACAACTCGGCAGTGCTTCCCAGGGTCTTTTTAGCAACTTTTGAGGTATGGTTCACGGGTACCGCTCGCCGTTATTATAAAGTGTTTCGTAGCTGATATCGCAGCAGTCACAGACGGTCCCCCCTTGCTGAAGGGACGCTCTGCGTTCAGTACATTCCTTCAACCAATCTAGCGGAGATGTCAGTTCAAACGGCGCTGTCGATCAACAACATTACCAAAAGCAGTCCCGCGCGTCGCTTCGATCGATGGCAACGACGTTTCGATCGAGAAATGCCATCATTGTATTCTGTCAAATTTACCGCCCACATTTCCTAGTAGTCCGGGCTCAAACTTGGAGCACGTTTCGAATCCCGGCAATGACCACGACGGCGGCGGTGTCTTTTTGCATTCTGATACGATATGACCATACTTGTCTCGTTCTCGCCTCGCCGCCAGGCAGATCAGATATTCTGGAACATCAACGCATCATATCTTCGCGTCCCTTTGCGAATTGACCATCCCATGTAAGGGGTGAACGACTTCAACAACTAACTTGTCATAGTCTAGTCCCAATACCCACCATCCTCGGCGCAGGCACGAGATAAGTACCCGATCATCCTTCGGGGCGATGCGTCTCACGCCATTCACGACCCTGAGCACCTTCAAAGGATAAGTACGATAATGAATGTACCTGGTTTCGGAGGGACTTGGCAATTTGACGATTAGTGAGTTCTACCCATATGGACCTTACGCCGATCGGGCTTACACCCAGGCCGTGAAGGAAACGGAACGGTACACTGATCATGCCGACTGAGTAGCGGATAGCCCTGAAATGAGCGTCACGTTCAACCGGAAGTGTCCGTGGGGAGCAGGACGGTGGTGCTTCTCCAGCGGATGTAACCGAACGGAGGTTACCAGATTGAGACAATTGAGTGCCAGCGCGGTGGGCCGGGATGATGATCTTTTCCCGGGTTTCTTAATCGCAACGATTTCGTTGCGAATATAAAGTTGGGTTTTTGGGAGGTACCACGGCAGACAATGAACGTGGGTGTTTTTTGCCATGGTTGTGGACGGATTTAATAGAACTTATGGCATACAGGACCAGGCAGTGAGGGGGCCCATTGTGTCTGGGAGAAGCTCGCGTACCTGAAGCGATGATCAAGTGCAGTGAAGGAACTCATTGAATGGAGTGACAAGCGTCTTGCATCATGTGGCACCAAGTAAGTACAAAGTCGAGGTCAAGTGAGCGTCATGACAGCGTCGGCTATGGATGATCGAATGTTCTCGAAAAGACCGAGGCAAGTAATGATTATATTGATTCGCTCCATGTCAAAGTTTAACCTGTGGCGAGTTGCCAGGGCCAAGGTGCATGTTTTCGTGTGATTACCCCAAGCCAAAGCCTTCTATGGGTGTTCTCTTCCAAATTGGTGGTCCTGCTGTTTTATGAAAAGGAGGAGCGTGCACAATCGGACTTGATCGGCGGCAGAAATATATCGGAAGCATGGTCAGATAAAGTAATAGATCAATCCCAGAAGTCTGGTAAGTTTGCGGGCCTTCGAAGTTGAAACTCAACTTATACTTGGCTTCATCCAGATCAACCTTGCCGACTACAACGGATGCTCTTTATTGCTGTGAAAAATTTCCTCTATTTCTGACAGAACATACCAAGGTCCTCCCCGATTGACACACGTAATAATTGTGGCCCTCCTGGTTGAGACAATGTCGAGCATGGCAATGTCACAACCGTTGTTTGCTGTTTCATTCGGGTAAAAACGTTCGACATGTCGAACAAGACCCGAATTGCAGGATTGTGCTTGGTTCAAGTTTGGACCAAAATGTTGATATGTAATTGGGAGATGAGTTGCCTCGTTCGGAGGGGATGTCGCGGGAAGCGATCGTTATCTTGGTCGGAACGGGAAAGGGAAAGAAACGTGTTTTCCTCGAAACCTTTCCAACGTTATGTTATGGGGACGATACCATGCACCCTCGTGCACCACCATCAAGATGAATGTGATATGACCTTGGACGACGGGGAGCTCAAATGTGTAGGATGTTTTCCGTTTTCCATGGGCGTGCAAAGCCTGCGAAAGGATGGAGCTTCCCAGGATGTTCCCGCACGTCATTTGGAATATTTTGGGATTTTTAGTTGTATGAATTCCCTGTAAAGGTGAGGCAGTTCTCAAGCAGATCCGACTCATGGTTTGCATCCAAACGTCCGTCAACAGGTCGATATGAACCTACTTACGCTTATGTCCTTATGTCTAGTACCGACATGCAGTCCGTCGGCTGCCTGCCATCAGATCCAGCTCGGGGACAGCATGTCAATTCAGAAAAGGACAAGCTAAGTAGTAAGGAGGTAATCTGCGTGGCGTTCGTCTCATTGCCTAGCGAGGATGAGGGTGTTGACATGTCCTGTGCGCCGGTGATATCCAAAACCAGTCCTTGGCGAGGTGGATCAAAACTGGTCGGGGGCATTAGGCAATGTTGTAATGGAGAGGAGACCAGCGTCGCTGGGTTCCAAGAGGCTCGGCGCGTTCACAGGTGATTTGATTGCAGGAGTGTGCTAATCAGATATCCGAGGGCACTGCTTTGATTTAGGCTCAAGAACCCGTGTGTAGGATGGAGCATGGTAAGTTAGCGGGGATACAGTATTTCGTGTGTTGAATTGCCAGGTTGGAGGATACAAATTGGTCTGATTGAGGCAAGTGTATGTTCTTTACTCACGCGTTGTATTTATGTCACTGCCGAGACTGGAAGGCACCTCTTTTACAGGGCTGGGTCACACAGAGACCGCTTTCGTGAAGAAGACTCTTACGATCTGTGTATCTGTCATTGCCCGAGATGATCCAGATCTCCTGGTTACTAAACTACTTAATGTCCCCGTCCGCCCATAAAGTAACGCCATAATCTCCTCTCCGCAAAGTACTTCTTCCTCCCCGAGCTTTGGCATGTCCTCTGATTCTTTCCCCCCACTCCAGTTAAAAGGCGAAATAATGGATCTCGAGTTCACCGTCGACACTGATCACCGCAAGAGGAGACGCAACCGGACCACCCAGTCCTGCCTCAACTGTCACACTTCCAAACGGAAGGTTCGTCGGGTCTCACTTTGTTCTCCGTGTCTCCCGTCTCACCTCAGTCGCATTAGTGTGACAGAAAGCGTCCTTGCCAACGTTGCATCCAACTTGGTCTCGTACGTCGTTCAACTTACGTCTCTGTGGCGCACCTCTCTTAACCTTCGTCCAGACTGGCCTTTGCGTCTACGAAATTGATGACCCAGCACTGAGGTACGCGCCACTTGACAGTCAACCACGTCGAAACCTTGACTAACACGGGTTTCAGAGACGACCCTTCCCTTGACGAGGCCACTCGTCTGCGCAATAGAATAGCGGAGTTGGAAAGCCTCGTTAGGGAGTTGCGTGGTACGGACATTTGTTTCAACATGCCATGCCGAGCTTCTCCTGATCGTCTACTTGCACTGTATAGGCAAACCACATCCTCGCTGGGCTGATCCCAGCTTCAGGGACGGCGACCCTTCGGAACGATGGCACTCCCGAGCCGCCAAAAACAGTCTCCATCTGAGGCGCCGTGTGCGTTCGCCAGACACATTGACGCGTTCGACCCAAGAGCCTCGGGGTCTGGCTTCAGCTTCAGGAACCTCAATCAAGATTGAACCAATTCCGGATATATCCCAGCCACATCTATATCGCTTCACGCCGTCCCCTCCGGCGTCGTATCCGGCTTTCCATTCAGACGATTCGGCATCACCTCCATATGAACGTCAGAATGGCCATCATTACAACAATGGCAGTATCCCTACCAATGGGCGGTCCTCCATGCAGTACCCCTCGCCGACATCAACCAACGGTCTCTCATATAATCATCATCCCTCCGAGTCACCTTCATATCATGAAAACGGAAACGTCTATCATATGAACACATGCGAAACAGATAAGGTGTACGGGAATCATTTCCCGTCGGATTCACCTCCATCACAAACTTTTTGCACATGTCGCACCAACCCTGGTGCCGAGCACGCTCTTGTCACCCTTGGCCAGCAGCTCCAAAACACGCTCAACTCCTTGAGACAATACGCGCAACATCCGGAAAACTCTCAGTGCCAGCTTTTTAGGCGCATCACTGAACTCAACAATCTCATGCAGTACGTCCCTGTCCGTTGCCTCGCGGCGACCTCATGTTCAGATGAGCTAATCTTTTGTTTGTGAGAATTAGTGGAAATGATCCGGATGAGGGTACGGGTTCGCCTTATGGGACTCTTCCCACACCTACTGAGAGTGAAATTATGCCCTCGCATTCGTCTTCGAGCACGCCCTTCCATGCATCATCCGCTGGAACATCCGTTTCGGAGTGGAACACGATGGCTGCTTCTGCCGGATTCAACCCTTATTTCCCCATATCATCAGGCGAGCAAACCATGTACAGTAGCATAATCACATGAGCCCCCCTTGCTGTGGTTCAACATATGCCTCTTTTCGATGCTTTTATTTAGTTTGTCGCGCCGGTTGTGACGTTGTACACATAGGTATTTGCGCTAGACTTGTCACGAGAACTATACATTTGTACACTATATGTCATGTACTGTCAACGATTCACACAGCCCACGCCGGCTATAGAGACCTCTGACCTACTCTGATAATCCGTTACTTCCTAGCTTGAAGCGAAACACACGTTGTGATGAGGGATCCGCAAGAATCGGCCGCCCATCATCTGCAAGTGTCCACCGGTCTCTCTCAGTAAAAAGAACTTCCCCACTTCGCTTGACGAGGACCACGGTGGAGAGACGTGTTCCATAACAATTGTTGGCGACATAACCGGGTTCAACTTGGATCGTGTTCCTCGATTCTGAGAGATCGCGGGGTGGCGGGGAAGATCGCCAACTGCATGCAACGATAAATGGAAGGACTAAGCGTGTTGTCCTGAACCAGAAAGAACTCGGCTGTTGGTACCCACGTCAAGAGATCAAAGAGATGTTCAGAAAGCTGATCCTCCGATGTCTCCGGTGGTAAGGTAGCCAGGAGGGCTTCCAGGGAGCGGAGGCCTTGCTGAACTTTAGGCCACTCGTCGGCACCGTTTCCATCTATACCGTTGGACAATCCTCCGCGGTGTCGTTGCGCTTCTGTTAGTGCACGGTAAGTGATAGGACGACCTGCCCCACGATTTGTGACATATATCGCGTCAAACGAAAGTGGGGTGCTGCAGTCAGGTGCAGAAGCCGCGAGGAGCAACAGGTTGAATCCTGCATAACGTGCATCACATGGAATGAGTCTGCGCACGTCTTCTTCCAGGGATCGAGACAGCTGGGACTCCAAAAAAGACGATACGAGGTGACCCCTGGACGAACTGAACTTTGCTGGGAGTTCTGTGATGTTGGTCCTGTGAGACGACGCGCGTGTTGAATTATTACAACATGAGATCGCATCCTCTGTGTGACTTACAGCAAGGCAAGCTTTCCGGTCCGGGTAAGACCTAGCCAGGTCCCACCTCCTTGGACATCGATGCCCGATAATACGTTTGGTTGTCGAAGGCTATGAGCCTGGTCTTCGAAGGAATGGAAGCGTGCGGACTGTGTGGGTCTGGAAAGATATTCGTCCCGATTGCTACAGAGTATGCTAATCGTAGCAAATTACACATCGAAACTATGGTTCGAGTGGTATCTGGGGCTTACAGCGCGTAATCGGGGTGCTCGAGCGTGAAAAACGCGACACACATCTTTGACAATCAGAGGGCTGGACAACCGTTGGGTAGCGAGCGCGTGAGATCAAGGTCGATACACACGTCGACGGACTGGACCAGGATCGTGTGCCAGATGAGCCATATTAGTGTATTGCCAATGTCACCCTCCTAGCTGGCATATTCCGAGGAGTATAATCGGCCCTGCGACCTACTTTCGCTGCAAAATCATCAGAACGGTATCTGCTAATACTGGCGCTGGTGGATTTTTGCACTCGTTCAGGACAGAAAATCACAAGTACTGGTGGACGAGGCCACTGTCGTTCTCACGCCTACTTGGTCAGAGGATCTGCACTAAAATTACACCTTTACTTTGACAGTTCACCTCGCCAACCTAGAGACCAGCGTTTAAAGTATAGCACGATGGATACATTGGCCACGGTGATGCTCGATAACGGCGGGTCGACCATTAAAGCCGGTGTGGTCGGGAACGATGACGAGGTCCGGTAAGTCTGCTGCCAGCAAGTCATTTCTTGCGCGGAGGGAACCGTGACTGAATTTCAAGTTGCAAGGCTCATTCCCAACGTTGTTGTCCGATCAAAGGGGGACCAAGCCACGTACGTTGGACACGAAATTGACCGATGCAGAGACTTCTCCTCGCTCCATTACCGGCTCCCTTTCGAGAAGGTATCCATTGCTTCGGGGTCATATTTGCATCAGAACATCGGTTGACTGAAACTAGAGCATTCTAGGGGTATCTAGTCGATTGGGATGCGCAAAAGGTTGTTTGGGACGGATTATTTTCCACAGAAGTCCTTTCGGTCGGTAATCTTTTTCAAATCGTTGCCCTACCAACACTACATTTCTTGCAGGTGAATGCTCCAGATTGTTCACTCATTATTACGGAGCCTTACTTCAACCTGCCCAACATACAAGACGTATATGACCAGTTTGTCTTCGAGGAATACGAATTCCAGTCATATTACAGATGTACACGTAAGTTCCTCTTCCATGTATGCCCAGGCGCCTCGCCCACGGGGGATTCCGTCCGTCTAGCCGCTGCCTTGATTCCATATGGCTCCCTCTTTGCTGCGGATGGAGCTGATGCACCCGAGTGTGCTCTTGTTGTGGACTCTGGCTTCAGCTTTACGCATGTTGTCCCCATGATCAACAACCAAATCCAGTGGCATGCCGTCAAGAGGTGAGGTTGGATTCTAAACTTCCACGTTAAGAAGTTCTAATCTAAGTAGAATGGATGTCGGAGGCAAACTCCTGACTAATCAACTAAAAGAGGTCGTATCATATCGCCAGTGGAATATGATGGATGAAACGTACATCATGAACCACGCCAAGGAATCGTGCTGTTACGTGTCGACGCAGTTCATTGCGGACCTCGAAACTTGTCGGTATGTTGTCTTTCACGATGTTGCAAGCAGTCATTCAACCACCCAAGGTCGAGACCGAGGAAGAATCCTATTGTGATGGAATACCTCTTACCCAACTTTTCCATCAATCGAGGTGGCGAGATCAAACCACCCGGATATGAGCTAACCGCAACAGATCAAGTTCTTCTCATGGAAAACGAACGTTTTACCATTCCGGAGCTCCTATTTCGTCCCGACGATATCGGTCGGTAATTCAAATATAGAATATCAGAGTTGTCAGCTAACAGTTTCCTGTACATATGATTTCAGGATTGGAGCAGCCTGGACTCCCAGGTACAATAGCGGCGTCCATTGCATTGCTCCCCGAAGATCTACAGGGCATGTTTTGGGCGAATATCGGGGTGATCGGTGGTAATATCAAATTCTCCGGATTTCAAGAAAGACTGTACGCCATCGCAGTTTATTGTACTGCCCGTTGTGAGACGCACTGACAACTCACCAGGATCACAGAATTACGCTCGCTTGCTCCGGTTGATTTTGAGATAAACATATTCAAGTCTGACGAGTGAGTAGAATCTTTTTTTCTCGGAGCATACCGCTATCATGATAGTAACATATGCCACGGATCAGCCCGGTCACAGAAGCGTATCGCTCAGCTGTGTCTTTTGCCAGGCATCCTGATTTCCCATCCCACCTCGTTACTCGAGAAGAATACTTGGAGTCGGGTAGCAGCGCCGTCCGTAGAAAGTTTGGTCAGCCGGATATTGACCAGCCTTCCGAGAAGAGCAAACCTGTAAGACAGGATGACATCGAGCCGCGATTGACGAAGAAACCCAGCAGGGCCCGGATACGTACCACCACGACGTCGTCTGCTCGCCGTCGGTGACTGCCGTACTTACTTTGATCGGAAAGTCTCCCATCGGCGCAGGGTTCACAGATTCAGGGTTGACTTTCATGACGACGACAACCATCTTGCACCGCACAACCGCGATACCTCGCGAGCGCTCATTCTTGCGCTTTGCGCCGAGACTCTGGCGCAAACCCCGCATTCCCGTTACAGTACCTGTGACTACGTATTGTGACTGTATGGCCAGCATCGAATATGAAAAGTTTGGGCGTGGCGAACTTCCCCTATCTGGAAAGCTAGTCGCCTTAGCTTCAATTTATCCTGTCAGGCACTGAGAGGAATGGAACATGATTACCGCTGAGTCACCCGATGCATATCCGTCTCCCTTCTCGAAAAGCATTTGAATGGTTCTTTTGCCTGTTCACATTTACTCAGATTGGACAGTCGGTCTTGTTGGGAATTTGAGCTGGCATAACCACTCTGCCCTTCGAAATCACACCATTTCTTTTGCCCGCCCCCGTGCTCCACGCAAGTCGACTCGTCGCCCCAATCATTGAGCATTAGCACGATCTGTCAAGGGCGTCATCGCATCCCTCCAAGGATGTGGTTTCTGAGTGGACTCGACAATCATACAGGCACGATGGCCGCGGCCAGCGTTGGCCCCTTCACTACGAAGGCCGTCGAGATACCGCTGACCTATGGAAGCCCATCCCGCTCTCTCGCTCAGCCCGCCCCTTCCTGCTGACGATGGAACACTCGCAACTCGTTCCTTACAGAGCCAAGGGCCAGGCTATATTAACAATCATACTGATCGTTGATGAAACGTCGGGACCATCTCTTCTCCGCTCTACGAGTCAAACGACTGGGGTTAAGTTTTTTTTTTTACAACGGACTCATCCCCCGTACGATTCGGCCGTTCAACATTGCTGTGTCATCCCCCGACCGCGCGAAGGCGCTGTGAACTTCGATGCTAAGATGGGGAAAAACAGTCTTCCGGTCGATCTCGGGATGATCACATGTCGAGTTCGGGGGAGAAGGCGGCACCGGTCCAATCTCCTCGTGAATGTTTACAGGGGGGCAGGTTACCCGCTCCCCCTTGATAACCAGGAACGAGGGGTGAAAACAGGGAGACCGTGAATTTTCACGGATGCGGCACAGCAATTCCCAACTGTTCGTGAGTGTAGTTGACCCCATGAGGATATCTGAGCGCCTGAAAACCGTCCTTTTGTTAGATACGCGTCATCGAACTGCTACCGTGTCCGTTCTGGAGCATCGTCAAGCACTTGTTTTACTCCCCTCGATCTTGCGCGTTCGTCCTTGTCGATCTACAGATATCAAATGTTGTACGAGTCCAGAGTTGGACTCCACAGATAAAACTGACATGTCAGAGGATTCGGCCCCACACAGGTCCACAGCTGGAAGCAACGGCAACCTCACACAGCCAGTTATTTATCGACCAAGTTGAAGATTACCGTTCGTTCGTCACGCATCGTATGAGCGATATCAAAGTTGTCTCCATTGAAAAAAAAGTCGTGCAAATGTAACATCAATACAGGACACGTTCCACTGCAATCCGTCCTTGATTCCTTTACTGAGTCGGATTCTGTGTCTCAGCCAGGGTCATCACTTCCATGAGCACCGTCTGTTGTTCGACGCTCAAGATCGTCGTCGCAGCCTGGTACAGATGGCTGTTCTTGCTTTGGAAAGCTGAGGAAACGAGGAAACGATAACGATAACGTCGTCAGAGAAGGGCACGAGAGGGGCGGTAGGAAACGAGATCGTACTCGTCAATGCTTGCTTGAAAGTCGTGTACGGGTTGATAGCGTCGATGAGACTGAAGAAGCCAAGTTCTTCTTCGATCTCAGGTTCGTCAGAGATGTCGGATTCGTCATCGCCACCGACTGTCACTCTCTCGGACCTCTCCCTCAGGCGAGCGCTCTAAGGTAATAATTGTCAGATCGGTGTTTGGATGTGGCCTGAAACTGTTCATTTACCTCGTTGGCGAGCATCTCGAGATACGCAGAGTCCTCGTCCCAGACGTCCTCTGAAACGCATGACTTTGAGTGAATCGCACATCAGAGCAAAAAAAGGGGGTTTCGCATTTACCGTCGTCCTCTCCCTCGAGGTTCAAGTACCTCGAGTCGTCGTCATCTTCGTCATCATCGCTCTCCGCCAGACTTTGCTCCAGCTTCTTGCGTTCTATAGGAAACCCGATGTTACCTCCCCAGCTCGAATGAAAATAAATCAGAAAAATGAAACCCACTCGACATCGCCTCAGGAAGACCCTTGAAGACGGTCAAAGCCCCAGCAACAATCCCAGGCCACCCCTCCTGCAAACTGGGCGGAATCATCGCCCCATCGACCTCCAACAACTTACAAAGCGCAAGGATGCTAATTCGCTTGTCATGCACGCGAGGAAGCTTGCTATCCGTGTTGATCGCTGCAAACCACTCGTCAAAGAAGAGACGAGCGGCGCCTGCTTTGTAGTTCTCCATGAGATGAAGAGATGCAGTCGGGTTGTAGAAGACGGCATTGATGAGGACGAGGAGGTTGGCGAGTTTGAAGGCGTAGGTGTGGCCTCCGTCAATGTTGTCGATGGCGACTTTGAGGATGTTTTGGAGATGCTGGGAGATGTACATCAGCAACTGGGTGCTACCGACGAGACTCGATAAAAACGCACATCGTCTACATGACCAGCGAGGTTGAGTAGGACGGACTCTGCGAGCTTGCAACCATTGATTCGGTCATTGTCACCAAGCTGCGGGTTGGTCATGGACGTTTCGTAGATGTCCAAGACCTTTTGCCTGTAGTCGGGTCGAGCCTCGAAGACGTCGGCGCCGTACGACAATAAGTTGTCCAAGGAAGGGAGCATTTCTGAACAGACGATCCAGCTCAGTATGTCCGAGTGTCAAGGTACGACGGAACCCTCACCGTCCAAAAAGTCAATTGCATCAGACTTGAACAACGAGTAGGTCAACTCGAAGATCGGCCACATGTTCGGCGAGATGGACGTCAGCTTGAAGGTAAGACTGTCCACCAGCTCATACATGTTGTCGAACAGATCTAAGAATCGGTTAACACGAAATAAAAGAACGACGAACCGCTCAAGACTCACCGACAAGCTTGTTCTCGAGAGTGAAATGAATGATGGGAATGATCACTTCTTGAACCTGTCTGAGTATCTCCTGGCTGCCTTCGACCGAGGACACGATCTACATATGCATTACCGCGTAAATGCGAATCCCGGGGTATTCACGAGACAAGCAAACCAACCGTGCTGATAGTCTTTGCTACACCAATAGCACCGTACACCTTGTCATCATCAGTGTCGAGTATCGAGTCAACATCGATGTTGTCTGGGGCCGTTTCGCTCGTCTGTGAAAGTGCTTCCCTGGCAAGACGCATATACGATTCGCACTACAAATTTAGCATCATCAGCGAACGAATCATAGATCCCACAGTGAATATACATACCAATCTTCCAGTCAACTCAGTTGCAACAGGAAGCAACTCATCCTGGAACTGCTCAACCATCGACTCCATGGCATTATTAAGGAGATCCAGATCTGTCTCATCAGACAGCTTGAGGAGGCCTTTGTTCATATACGTTAGCATTATGTGGGAGACGAGGGAAAGGAAGCATGCACGCACGTCGGATGACTTCGCCAACTCGAGGTGAAACGACCGTTCGCACTGTATAGAAATCAGTCACATCAGGCAGATTGAGCTGGGGACTTTTCACACACCTGAATCGTAGGAGACGACCATGTGAGTGAGTGCCAAGGCTGCTTGGACACGGACTGGGAGTTCAGTGTCATCGAGGGCAGTAGCGACTGCATTCGAGTGCTTTGCCAAATTCTGGATACACCCTTTTTTCAGTATGAACGCCAAGTGAAAGATGAAAAGTTGTCAGCGTACAGCATCGCTCCATTCAAGGTTGTGCTTCGCAACCGTAGACAAAACGTCGCAAGCCTGGAACGCCAATGAGCCAAAAAAGTAACTCAAGCAGAAGACTCCACTCACGATAGCGCGCATGTATGGCTCGCTAGCGCTGTATTCAGGAAAGACGAATTGGGTCATAAACTGCTCCATCCCTCCTTTAACCTCAGGGTGGCGCATAATGAAAGGACCGAGAGCAGAGGTAATGTTCAAAGCACCATATTTCTGAGATGGCGTCGCATTGCTAGAAGATGGGGGCATCATGAACTTTGATATCAAGGAGGAGAGAGCGGTACGCACGAACGGAGAACGTTGTTGACGAGGTTGAGCATGGGCAAGAACGTGATCTTGGTTCTGACGGTTGCAAGAGAGAGAATGAAGGCAGTTGCACCCGCCACTGGTGACGAGATGTTCTCGTATTCGTCTGCGCCCTTGATTAGGCTGGATTGCAGGCTCGTGCAATGATTGGAACATACCAATGGAAGCTCGGACATACTCGACAGGATCAGATTCCCAGAGTTCCTGATCGGCAGGTTTGAAGCAAAGATGAGGGAAGGCAAAGTTGGCAACAAGGCTCTCGACGTGAGGTTTTAAGAGAATCCAAGTAGACTTTGGCTTGATGCTAGCGAGGACTCGAGTCAGCTCGAAGCAAACGACGTACGAGATGTTACATACCACGCAGTGAAGAACTGGAAGATCTGGTACTGGCATTTCTTCGAGAGCCACGCTTGTTTTGAAACATAAAACTCGACTTGTTGAAGGTACACCTTGGAGATCTCTGGCGCGAACGCGGTCACGAAGTGGGTGGCGAATGCGCCGTACTCTTTCTGAAAGGGAGATGGAAGCTGCGATGGGTTCCCGAACCTGGCACAAGGTCTTAGTGCGCCAATGTCATCGACTCTGAAAGGATGTCTGACCTGTGGAACAGTCTACCCAGCGTAGCGTACGCCCATTTCTTGGCCTTCCACCACTCACACCTTTCTCTCTCTTCCTCGTTATCAGGAACAGCCTCGCTCGGAAGCGAGAGATTCACGACCTGGAAGAGCAATCTCCCCCAAGGCACGAGACTCTCCGCACTTTGCTGGTGTACACTGAGGTTGACGATGACCGAGGTCCTGTACGTCTTCAAGATGAGATGCAACATCGTTGGGATCTCTTGGGCAGACGAGGGAGGCGTGTTCAACATGCCAGTCGCGACAGTAACGAGGGTCGGGAACAGTTGCTCGATAATACCAGGAAGGTAGTCCTTGCTCTGACGATACCTACCCAACGCAGTCGGTTCACCGAACCTTCACGTCTCGCTGGGCTAAACACCACTCACCTGAAAGCACGGACACATTCGAGTGCCGCAACACATCCAGCCCCAACCTCGCGAATATCACCACTATTCAACAGCGCATTCACACTCTCCAACAGGTTCGGCCATCTTTCAGGGAAATCGTGGGCAATGAGATCTTTGAGTGTTGCACCCAATTGGACAGTGATCGTCCGTGAAGGCGACCCCGCGAGAAGACCTAAAATGGACGACTTCAACGCGTCGCGATCGGATTGTGCGATAGGTATCTGTTCAGGACGTGTCCCGACGTTGTCCACGATATAAGACGTGTGGACACGATTCTTGAGGTAGACGGAACAAGCTTGACGAGTGGCACTATGAGCAAGGAGCGAGAGATCAACTGGGGAGGAAAAAGAGAAACGAGAACGCGTCGGTTACGCACAGATCGACGCTATCAGATGCAATGATTTGCAAGATGGCGGTCAGCATGCCCTCTTGCGAGCCAATCTACGACATGAGGCCGTATGTGAGTTGTGGAGGATCACGAATCTAGTATCCACGACCGACCTTGCGGATCTGAAGTTCCCCCGCCTTTTGGATATTGGGATCGGCATTGTAGGTCGTCGCGAAGAGATTGGCGAGAGCTTGGAGGTCCATCGATGTCGATCACGGGTGAAGGGGAGATGCTATACTATCCTCGTTCACGCGTAGTTATTATAAGATAAAAGAAAGAAAGAAAAATACAACGCCGGGGTTGGAGAGTTCGTCAGCGTTTGGGTCGACAAAGGGTCTCCTCAAATTTTTGTTCGGCACACGTCTCGCGTCCAAGTTAGCTTGATCGATCCTATTACTTCCGTGTCCATTTACGAACTGATTACGACCAGACAAGGTCAAGAGCGTAGGAGTACAAGTCCATATCCTCAGGGTACTTGAAATAGCTGTACGTCAAATAAAGGCGTTCTTCAAGACGTATCCAGCAGGTATCTCCACGTTCCAAACAACAGATTCACCAAGAACCCGAGCACGACCCCTACCTGCGTCTTGCGTCTATAATCACAATCAGCCGACCAGCAGCGGACAACAAGCGGACAACAACCCACGGGAAAACAGTGCTTTCTATAGGTTGAACCTGACTACCATCATCCCAGAAAGCGGCAGGTTTGGGGTCCCGTAAAAAGAACAAAGGAAGGATGGGGAAGAAAAAGCCCAGTAAAATGCCTCGTAGAATCATACTTTGCGCCGAAGTTTGAACGAGTGGTGCACTGCCCGCACTATCCATGGAATCGATCCATTGTTCTTCCAATGCACGAGCGTGCTCGTCATCTACGTCGAGAGTGAGCTTGGTCTAGACCATAAACATCGAATAAACGCACAATCCTCATCCTCATCGTTTTCGATCTCGAGGTCAAGATAGTTGGACGAAGATTGGCTATGAAACTGCCGCCGAAAGTTCGCTATATCTTCCTCCGAAAACCCTGCAGTCACCAAACGGTCGAAACCTCGCAGCGGACGGAGCTGAGCCACCTAAGCAACGCCAGCGCGATTCATTCGTTTGAAACACCCTGAAAATGCCAAGTCTCATTTGCATACCTGTGGCGTCTCCTCAACTTCGGTTCCTGGCTCGATCTTGGGACCGACAGAACAGTGCAGCCAAGTGATGAGAGGCGACTGTAGCACTTGCGCAGTTGTGTCATTAGACTTGGAGGATTGCGCACGTAACTGTCGCTCCTCCAAGGAGCTCAGCCAGGAATGGAGGAGTGTATCATCCGTGAGTAGTCGACCAGCGTGAATCAATCTTAATCTCCGTTCCTTGAGCTGAGGTCGTGCTGCAACTATCTGCAGCCATATCTCAGATATACTCCCCCTGGGGCTGAATGGGGACACGCACCTTCGCCTTCGCGTCTCGAACGGTGTCCTTACTGGTCACAAGCAGCACAAGGTCTGGCACGCCCTCCGTGAACCGAATCGTCAAGTCTCGAGAGTCTGACTGCAGCTGAGACGGTCCTTCACCAACTTCTGGGTCTACTGCTCGTTGCTTTCCCTTGGCCTTTTCGCTGAGCATCGCTGTATAGCCAGTCAGTAATTCGAGGTCATGACAAGATGGGGTAGTGGCTGTGCAATTTGGCTGTGGCACCTTCTTTAGTCAGCAATCCCAGCAACCTTGATATCCTTGTCGTCGACCACCAAGTCACCGTAACGCTTGTACCACTCACAAGACCATATAGCCCACCATGCCCCGCGCAGAAGGTATGCATTCGCCCCAATTCACTCAGCCAACCACTTACAATGACTCTCAGTCGGAACGCCAAAGTACCTGGCGAACAAGATGAAATCAAAAGGCCTACAGCGCCTTCGATGGTACTGTCAAGTCTGCCAGAAACAATGCAGAGACGAAAACGGTTTCAAATGTCACGCTCAATCAGAAGCCCATCTTCGTCAGATGCTTGTCGTGGGAGAGCACGCGGGGAAGCATATCGCTGATTTCTCCAGTCAGTTCCAACATGACTTTGTGCAGCTTCTCTCTAGGAGGCAAGTCCGGATCGGGATCGCATTGTATGATCATATTCGGTGTTGGGCTGACTTGACATCGCGGGTCGTGTTGTGTTTATTAGGTTTGGGACCAAGCGCGTCTTTGCGAACAGAGTATACCAGGAGTTCATTCAAGACAAACAACATCTTCACATGAACGCAACTCGCTGGGTCACGCTCACCGAATTCGTCAAATACCTCGGTCGTATTGGCATCGCTCGCGTCGACGAAACCGATAAAGGCTGGTTCCTCGCATGGATCGACAACTCACCAAACGCTCTCTCCAAACAAGAAGCCTCGCTCAAGAAAGAGCGCGCAACAATGTCAGACGAACAACGGGAACGGCTATTGATTGCAGAGCAGATCGAGAGGGCAAAGGATGAAGCAGCCGGGTCATCCTCGCGATCGGCTTCTCCGCCTGCGGAAGACCAGGGTCTACAAAGGGAAGATGGTGCAGAAAAGGTCGTCCTTTCACTTTCTGTCAAACCTACAGCTCCCGTTGCAACTACGCCCGCACCTGCCGCTGTGGGGTTGAAGCTCAACCCCCTGAAGGCTGCCAATCCGCTGAAGCGTCCAAACGTTTTCAAGACTGCAGCCGCTGCCAAGCCTTCTGACAGCTCTAGTGGCGCCAATGACAAGAAGCGACCTGCTTCTGCGATGTCAGCTGCAGAGCGTCTGATCCTGGAGGACCAGGAACGAAAGAGACGAAAGATGGAGAGGGAAGCTGTTGTATCCTAGTTTGGTTTTCGTTTGGTTGGTGTATTCTAACGTTGTATCCCATTCGTTATATCCGTATTCCTTGAACTTTTAATCACCTGGTCGCTGTCGTTCTCCCCAAAAGGCCTCGTATTTCGGATCTACAACAAATGTCTGACCCGATTCAAAACGTTGTTCAATGTTCCCTTAATCTAGCTGTAATGGAGACTCGCGATGTGAGATCGCGTCTCATCTCAAGGAGCTAATACAAAGCTTTGCACGTGTGTAAGCAATGTGTAAGGGTAGCAAAAACACTGCCCGTACGATTAAGGTTACTTCGGATCCAAGTAAGTACCTGTAAGTACCGGGTCTTTGCAACGTTTGAAAGTGGACAAATCATACGATTCTGCGAGTTCTCGCTCACGTTCGTCCTACTCCTGATCGGGTAACTCTACTGGCTGATAGGTGGTGGTCTAATCGAAGGACTCATCTATATCACACTTCAATATTGTATGGGGTCAAGGGTTCATTGTCTCAGAGGTTACAGACAAACACGCAAAGTAAATAGAGGCACAGGTCGTAACGCAGATGGTACAAAGATCGTGCATGGGCGCAGAAAACGCTCAGCAGCACATCTCGCACGGGCAGCCTAAAAATGATTCGTCAAACAAACGACACAGTCAAGGAATGACGCCCGACGTACAAATGATGTCCGCAGCGCACTCGCAGCATGCCTACGAATAGCAATGTCAGTTTGTGACAGACAGGGGTCAGTGACACTATGCATTACCTTGCAGCATTCTGAGGGATACGAGATCAACATCAGTGATCCGTTGAATGGCTGGAAGAGAGTACTCACCAAAGCAGAGGAAGCACTCGAGGGCACCCAAGAAGCAGTCCTGAAAAGGATACGATATCACAAGGGGGTCCCTTTTCGAGCAAGTCGAGTAGTAGATACCTTAGCGGCACCTCCACCGCGGAGACGCTTTGCGTGGTGGTGCTCCTGGTGGTTCTGAGCGGGCGCAGGGTCTGTAACGCCTGTGGGAGGGAACACGCAGTTGAGTTGTTGACCCCAGATAAAAGGGGGAGTACATACTCATTTGCATGGCAGCCTGGGGCTGGTTGACGGTAGTCTTGTTGGATGATTCCATCGTCTCTCTTGCTTGTGAGGGTGGGGGAAGGTGAGGATGAAGGCTGGTGAAGCGAGGTGAGGCAGATTATATACTTTGGTACGCGGAGAACCAATCCACGTGCACGTCCTTTACGAAAAGACAGCGCCACTCAGTGCCACTACGGGATATTTTTGACTGTCATAGCATGTTGGGGCGCACGTCATACCCCTCTCTACATCGCCCAACCCATCCGACTGCGCATATCCGCAAATTCCAATACTCGAGTCTGGGCGAATCGGTCGACCACTATGATAGACTCAGGTAAACTCTTGCCAACGGACGTTTTTGATATGTCGCTCCACCGTAGCTTCCGACGAAAACTTCGATGATGACCGCTTATTTACATGCTGCGCATCCGGGGATTTCACCACCTCCTTGCCCATGTTTCTGCACCCATGCACCCCACAGATAGGCTCGCCTGCTGGTAGGCATATCGTACACGTGTTTCACCAAGCTCTGTTCGGAGATTCGGATACCTATTCGCTTCCCTACTTATCTCTTCCCCACGCAGCCGTTGGACCTGCCGAGCGTATCTCATCAACGTTCCAGAGAGAAAGCAACCCAACGTTTCACTCATGCTAATGATATCTTCAAAACTTGGTCGAATTTGAGAATGTAATCCGTTTGTGGCAGTGAGCGGCAAATGATGACCTCCGGTTTGGGATCTGACGATCTGATGCGGTAGATGTCAACCTAATTTGATGACATTGGCTATTATACTGAGGGATGAAAGTGGGACGACCCGAATATAGCTGCACTTTATTTCAAGAAACGACCCATGACGTTTCTCCGTGGTGGACGAGGCGATCTAACTTTGACGAAAGGTATTGGTACAGTGACCCCAGCGTATACGATATTGCGAAATATGGACTTGCAATGTATGTTTTGAAGACAGACGGACACAGAGACGGTCTCATGGTTTGGGCACAAGTGTCCTGGAGACACTCCGGATCGAAGCTCATTCGAAAGCCCTCCACGAACGCATGCAAGAGATCGAGGATGGATTTACGACGGACTTGCGTTATGGATGTTCGATACATGTCTTGCCGAGGTGGATGTCTTGTTTTCGGGGCTCAGGGTGGCTCCCATATGTCGAGCAATGGTGAGGGAGTTTCGGATGAAAGTTGGACTGTGCTTCAACCAACTAGTGCATGTATGGTCCCGCTGTATGGACGAATTCAGAGACGATTTGCCTCAAATGATTGAAGAGCGAGCCTTGGCGCGAACATTGAATTCCCGTCCAGTGAGTTCATCCTTGACCTTGGCCCTAACAAGTTTACCCTCGGCGTTCTTGTGGATATCTGTAACACCACTGTAGTTGGCGACGGTTGCGCCGAGCTTGACGGCCGTCATTATCAGTGCGACGTTCATCCGCGAATCATTATGTTGACCTGGTCATCAAGACTGAGTCGCGAAGAGTGGAAAGCTTGTGAAAAACTTACCATCGTGATACACGACAGCACCGACGAGACGCTGGAAGAAGACTAAGTCGCGCGTTGACCTCTATCTCGTGTGCGTCCAAGTTCTGGGACAAAGGGATCTGGCTGGAGGTATTGAACAGCTTGGAATCCCAACCAGGGTATCGATGATCGCATTTGGAAAACCAACGGATGTGGGGGTGGTCACGAGAGCTGAACTGCGGTCGGTCACTGGAAAGTATGGGCCTCTACTTTCCGGCCATTGTGGACTGACGCTCAATGAGGGATTTACTGGGATTTAGCATGTGAATTGAATGAATGAAAATGAATGGGCGGGGAAACTCGACACGAGAAATCGTCACGTGATGACAAACACGCCTATATAACGCGCTCGGCGCTCGCGTCGCGTGTCTGTTGAACACAATTCACTACCACCAGCTTGCTCACGCAAATTAGATATGGCACGCACCAAGCAGACCGCGCGTAAAACTACTGGTGGTAAGGCGCCTCGCAAACAGGTAATACAGCCCTTTCATTCTGCTGCCACCTTGATTCTGACAGAATATTGAACAGCTTGCTGCCAAGGCTGCTCGTAAGACCGCTCAAGTAAATGAAACCTACTGCTCGACGAGAATGCGTTCTAACCTGATTTTCGTTATAGCAAACCACTGGAGGAGTGAAAAAGCCACATCGTTTCCGTCCTGGTACCGTCGCGCTCCGTGAAATTCGTCGATACCAAAAATCGACGGAGCTTCTCATTCGGAAACTTCCTTTCCAACGCCTGGTCCGCGAAATTGCGCAAGATTTCAAGGTACGTACCCTGTCTCTGCCATACGGTCCATGTTCTTGACACCCTGCCCAGACGGATCTGCGCTTCCAGTCATCCGCTGTTATGGCGTTGCAAGAAGCTGCTGAGGCATACCTCGTATCGCTTTTCGAAGATACCAACTTGGCCGCCATTCACGCCAAGCGTGTCACTATGTATGTCACTCATTTCTCGGGCTGGAACCGAATACTGAACGCCTTTTAGTCAACCCAAGGATCTTGCACTGGCGCGGCGCCTCAGAGGAGAGCGAAGTTGAACGACTCCTGGGTTAATGTTGTATTGTATGGACATATTTCTAGCATGTAGTCACCTTGAGGTTCTGTTCATTCTTGCCAGCCCAACCAAAACGGGCTGGGGTGGAGCAAAGTGGGACCGAAAACCCCTTGGAAACACCCAAGCAGGTTGTTATCAGCAAGTCGGCAAGCCAAGCCTCTGAATCCAGCAGGCATCATCAGGATCATTCTGTCATTGCAATGCACCCTTTATTCTAAGACTCGATACGATGATCCGACTCACCCGGAGTCCGCTGCCAGTTGGAGTGAGTGCCACTGAGTGGAGGTTATCGATTATTGCGGATTCAAACGGTTCAACTGACAACAACCCAATCCAAAGGTTTCAGATCCCGATTTTCAGGGACCATTGAACCCTCTGTGGAGCATGCCAAGAATTTGTGAAGTATCTTCGTAAGTGCAGCGCTGTCCAAGTGCTGTCGATATCATATTGAATCCAGGGACGACTCCTATCGCAGTTTGACATGTGACTAATTGAGATTTCATGAGCGTTCGCCCAACGTTCGCCTAAGTGATCGCAATTGTTCCTCACTTCTAGTAGCCCTGCGGTCACTATAGAGGACGCCATCAGGTACTACCATCAGAACTGCCCCCACTATATAAAAGGGCCAGCACTCTGCATTCCCCCAAAGCTCAGCACTAGGTGCCCCCACTACAATGGGAGCGTTTTCAGATGCCACCCTCAGTGCCCTCCAGCATCTCGCTTTCAAGAGGGCGGTTCAAGGCCAGGTGAGTCGAGTGTACCCGGGATCGTTGAAACACTGAGTACTGAGTGTGTCTACTTTTCCAAGGGTGGACTCCTAAGTGGCCAAGATCCAGCTACATACAATCCTTCCGACCCCTTGCGTCTATGGATCATTCAAATGGGTATGTCACATCCACTCTGCCGTCGTTTTTAGTAACTGAAACAATGCCAGGGATAATCGTGATGATGGCTCAGTTGCTCGGATTGCTTCTCGGGAGAATCAAACAACCTCGTGTAATCGCGGAAGTTTTGGGAGGTATTCTACTTGGTAAGTCTAGCTATCCCGTCAATTGTTCTTGGGGAATTCTGACGCAGCCTCAAGGTCCCACTGCGTTCGGCCGGATCCCTGGTTTCACCCAACACATCTTTCCCTCAGCTTCGATCCCGTTTCTTTCACTCACTGCCAACATTGGACTTTGTCTCTTCCTTTTCATCATTGGACTCGAAATAGACCCTAGTATCATCCGGCGAAATGCTCGACTGTCGGTCGTGGTGTCTCTTGCAGGCGTGCTCATTCCTTTCGGTGTCGGATGCGGCATATCCGTGGCCCTATACCATAATTTCATCGACCCATCCAAGAATTTCAATTATTTCATGCTCTTCATCGGTGTCTCGTTCTCCATCACGGCTTTCCCGGTCCTTTGTCGTATTCTCTCGGCACTGAAACTTCTCGACACTACAGTCGGCCTCATCGTGCTCTCTGCAGGTGTCGCCAACGATGTGATCGGCTGGAGTCTTCTTGCTCTGGCGGTCGCACTCGTCAATGCGACATCAGGCCTCACAGCGTTGTGGACCTTCCTCACCTGTGTTGCGTTCACCCTCTTGTTGCTCTTCCCGACCAGATGGGGGTTACTTTGGCTGGCTAGGAAAACAGGGAGCACTGCTCGCGGACCCACGATGGCTTACATGACAGTGGTCATACTCATCCTGTGGGGCGCGGCGTTCTTTACTGACATCGTCGGTGTGAATGCGATCTTTGGTGCGCTTGAATCGGGTGGATCTCTATTCGCTGCATTTAACTACCATTTTTCACCGCACAGGTGCCTTCATTGTCGGCGTAATCGTCCCTCGGGAAGGTGGTGTAGCAATCGCGTTCGTGGAAAAGCTCGAAGACATGGTCTCGATCATCTTCCTCCCCCTTGTGAGTACGATCTAAAGACGACTGTCGCCACAACTCTCATACGCTGTACAGTACTTCGCGATCTCCGGTTTGAACACGAATTTGGGACTTATCGATACTGGTGCGTGTGCTTCCAGAGTGTACGAGCTCGTTACTGAGAGACATCGTCAGGTACTGCATGGGGATTTCTCTTTGCGATCATAGTCCTCGACTTCACTGGCAAGTTCACGGGTTGCTGCCTTTCTTCTAGGGCTCTTGGGTTCACATGGCGTGAAGCTGCTACGGTTGGCTCTCTCATGTCCTGTAAAGGGTGAGTTTCCTGACTTAACTACGCGTCGACCATGTTTAAGTGGCTTCACAGTTTGGTGGAACTGATCGTGTTGAACGTCGGTTTGTCCGCGGGAATCCTCACCCCACGAGTGTTCTCCATGTTTGTGTTGGAGGCGTTAACCCTGACCTTCATGACGACACCGCTCGTCAACTTGCTGTATCCACCCCACCGTCGGACCCTTGCCCATGCCCCCGGTACGGAAGACGTCACAGAAAAAGGCGACGGCGACGAAGCAGTAACAGGGAGCAAAGTTTCTCAAATTGGCGAGGAACAGGCGTGGCGTACCCGGGTTTCAGTCGTCCTCGACGAATTCTACAACATGCCTGGCATCATGGCACTTACGAAACTCGTCCTACCTCCTACTTCGGAAGACGCGTCTGGCGTCAGCACATCAGAGAAAACCTCTGTGCACGCACTTCGCCTCATGGAGCTGTCAGAACGTACATCGTCTATGATCAAGTCCTCCATGACAGAAACCCTGATCAGCACCGATCCTCTCGTCGGCGTCTTCAAAATGTTTGCAGAACAGAGCGACTTGCCTGTCTCTGCTTCGTTGTCTGTCGTATCGCACGATGATTGGGCTCTCGCGGTGGCTAACCATGCCAAGAGACACGGCTCGCAGCTTCTCCTCCTTCCTTGGATCTCCCCTTCGTCCGGTCCTGCAGTCGATCACAACGAATCGGGTCTATCACAGTCACACAATCCTTTTGATACGTTCTTTGGAGTGTCCAAGGACAATTCCGCGTCGACACTTCATTCGTACTTTATTCGCAGCGTGTTTAGGCAGAGCAGGACTGACATTGCTCTTTTCGTCGGCTTGGGAGACAATGCAGGCACGAACGGCCCACAGCACATCCTATTCCCGTTCTTTGGCGGTCCAGACGATAGGCTTGCACTCGAGTTTGTGGTGCAGCTGTGCACGAACCCGAGGATAAGTGCGACGGCGATTCGAGTTGGAACCTGGACAGGGAAGGCTCCGCTTGAAAAACCGGAATCGGCCTTGCCTGATGTGAAAGACTCGAAATATGGACCTGCTCTCAGTTCGGTTCGTGCATCTCTAGCTCACTGAATTTGGTCACACACTGACCCCGGTTTCGTTGATCCGTTACTAGTCTAGCGCCTTCCCCGACACGGTCTATGGGAAGCCAAACACGGCACTCGCTTTACAATCGGAGACGGCGGATGACTTGGCGTGGTCCCGGTTCTCCTCGCCGACCTTTGAGAAAGACACGCACCAACAGTTACGCTCTTCACTCTCTCGGATCGAGTTCACGGACCTGTCGAGTCCCTTGCCCTTGCACGATCTCGCCGAGCGCACGAAAGAACTCCGCGAAACACACAGACGTCTACTCGTCGTCGCCGGGCGCTCCAAACGTCTTGCCAAAGCTAGCGTTCATCCAGAACTGAAACAGATCGTCGAGGAACACGGCCGACAGGGGTACGACATGGTGAGGAATACGATCGGAGACGTGGCGACGTCGTTGGTCATCGCTGGCTCGCAGAATGCGATCGTGGTGTTGCAGGCTAGTCACCATGATGCGGACGAGTCGATTTTGGAAGTGTAGAATGTAGCTAGATCTACGGTGGATCTGGATGATTGGAGGATGATTGGATTTTTGTATTATATCGTGAACATACTGTATGTTGTGTTTTTTTCACCACAAATATCATTCCCAGTGTAACTGTACTCACGATCGTCGCTTGGATGACTGTGGGCAATGAGATTTTCCTCGAGTGCTCACTTCTTCGAACGTTCCCTCGTTCCTGTCACAACCACGCCGATCGAAGCGGGCCGTTCGGACCGCCAGTGACGCGAACACTACCATCCGAACGGGCCGCGACAAGGCCTGTCCTTGAAAAACAAGTTATATTACCGCCCGCCGACACTTCGACCAAGGAATCGACTCTCCCGTCAGGACCACCGACCAACGACCCAACAGCTCACAGTGGTGCGTAGTGGTTTGACGATGGCTGCTCTGCGCAAACTGTTGTTCTCTCGGCGCACGCTCGCATATGCTACTGCCTCCGCGATCGGTGTCGCTGGTGGTGGATATTGTTACCTTAATTCTGGTCCTGCCTACCCAACTTCGACCAGGGAGACCCGTCACCCACCTCCACCATGGACTCCACCACCTCGGCAGGCCATGCTGGACGCTCTCAAGCGGAGCAGTGATCATCCAGAGGAAGAATTTGATCTATTGATAGTCGGAGGAGGAGCGACGGGTGCTGGTGTAGCTGTCGATGCTGCAAGCAGAGGTCTCAAAGTCGCATTGGTGGAACGAAGTGACTTTAGTTCCGGTGAGTTTTGTTAACGAATTGGAAAGCGTTTAGCTCGAGAGTTTTTGACATATGCCCACCCCCTCCCCCCTGATAAGGCACGTCATCCAAATCGACGAAACTCGTTCATGGTGGTGTGAGGTATCTCCAGAAGGCGGTCATGGAGCTCGACTATGAGCAATACAAGCTCGTACGCGAAGCGTTGCATGAAAGAAAGTTGTTCCTGCAAACTGCTCCCTATCTGTCACATATGCTTCCCATCATGTTACCCTTGTACAAGTACGTTTTTTTTTCGATGTTTTCCTGGATGGATATCCGTACTGAATGGCATTCGAGGTACTGGCAGGTGCCGTATTATTACGCGGGATGCAAGATGTACGACATATTAGCTGGGAAGGAGAACATGGAGAGCTCTTACCTCATGTCGAAAGGTAAAGCTCTTGAGATGTTCCCCATGCTCAAACCCGAGGGTCTCGTCGGTGCTGTCGTGTATTACGATGGTGAGTTTCTCACATGATCTTCGCTCTTTCACGACTTCAGCGTTGGTGACCAGGTCAACATAATGATTCGCGGATGAACGTCGCACTGATAATGACGGCCGTCAAGCTCGGCGCAACCGTCACCAACTACTGTGGTGTTACAGATCTTCACAAGAACGCCGAGGGTAAACTTGTTGGGGCCAAGGTCAAGGATGAGCTCACTGGTCGGGAGTTCAATGTTCGCGCCAAGGTTTGTTTCTTAAATCGTTTGAGGCGAATCGTCTCCTCTGAACTCGACTCAGGGAATCATCAATGCGACGGGTCCATACAGCGACTCGTTGCTTTCCTTGAACAACCCTTCACATAAACCCATCGTCCGACCCTCATCTGGTGTTCATATCACGCTTCCTGCTTACTACGCTCCTGCGCGGATGGGCCTTCTTGACCCAGCTACCTCGGATGGACGGGTCATCTTCTTCCTTCCCTGGGAAGGTGGTGTGGTTGCTGGGACCACCGATACCCCCGCGAAAGTAAACGCCCAGGGAGAGGAGGTTACCCCCGCCGAAGATGACATCCGATGGGTCATCGATGAGGTACGAGGGTACCTCAGTCAGGATATCAAGGTTAGACGTGGGGACGTCCTCAGTGCCTGGTCGGGTTTGCGACCACTCATCTCCGCCGGAGGTGAAGGTGGAACGGAGGGTTTGGTGAGAAATCACCTGGTGAGGGTGGATGACTCCGGACTTGTCACTATCGCCGGTGGGAAGTGGACGACATATAGGGCGATGGCGGAGGAAACTGTTGATAAAGCGGTCGAAGTGTTTGGGTTGCAAGACAAGGTGAAGAATGGATGCGTGACGGAAGAGTTGAGACTTGTAGGAAGCGATGGATGGAGTCGAAACATGTTCATTGGACTTATCCAAAGGGTGCGTTCGGTGATTGTCGAACCTTGGCTCGCGCATTCGCTGATCCGTCTTTTCTTTTATATAGTTTGGTTTGGACACGGACGTCGCAAAACAGCTCTCGGACAACTATGGTGACCGTGCTTGGACGGTCTGCGCTCTTGCAGAACCTACGGGTGAACAATGGCCCTTGCACGGAGTCAGACTCAGCCCAAACTACTCTTACCTCGAGGCCGAAGTTCTCTACGCAACTCGTCACGAATACGCGTGTACAGCCACTGACGTCCTTGCACGTCGTACCCGACTCGCCTTTGTGAACGCTCACGCAGCACTCGCAGCCCTCCCACGCGTCATTGAAATCATGAGCAAGGAGTTGGGTTGGAGTCGGGCTCGTCAGCGGGAGGAGTACGACCGTGGCGTTAAGTTCTTGGGGAGTATGGGTGTCGCCCCTGGACTGGCCGTTGGTCAAGGAAGTTCCCGCTCATGGACACAATGGTTCTTCGCCCTCTCCGCTGCCACTCTCAGTGCGGCTTCCTCCTCGGCTCCTTTCTACAGTCGCGCGAAGCTTGAGGTTGGTGAGGCCGACGCGTTGAGAGAACTCTTCGATCGTCATGCAGTCGGCCCGTCGTCGGACCCGCAATCCCAAGGTGGTATCGTTCAATCACGTCTCCGATTGAAGAAGACCGATATACCAGCTGCATTGAAGGAATTTGCCAGCGAATGGCCTGGCGCCGGTTATGAAGGCTTCCGGGAGGCCGATTACCGGTATGTATTTGCGGAGGAAGGCGTCAAGGACCTTGTGGATGTCGATTTCGACGAGTTTGTCGAGGTGAGTTTACCTCTTCGTTTATGTGTTGACAAACAGGGCGAAGCTGAGGGTGATAATTGTAGATCTGTGGAAACTTGAAGGATGTATCCATGATCGCTGTAGCTACGAGAGGGAAGACCGAGCGGAAACGGATCCCTGTAGAAAAGAGTGGAGGGGGTGTGTAGGTCCATTCCATCATGGTATTGACTTGTCTTGTATGCTCGCTTGTGAACACCACCCTACTCATTAGATCGTACGTGCAATAATTTCCATCCAGCCATTATGTCTAGTACACTGTTTGTCTTCTTTTCAAAGTTGTCGATGCAGAGAAACACGAGTTCCACCTATTGTCGCCCATCGATGAACGGGTTGATACTTGGACTCATTACCCCGTCATTGTGAGGTGGTCGAGATCGCAGGGAAGCATCCGTGTCCAGCGCTCCCCATACAGGTCCTCACCTCATCATCCAGGCACAAGTTAACCCATATAACCCATCCGGTCATGCCGTTTGGTTCATCCTCCGCGCAAGTGCTGTAGTGCAGTCAAACCAAACAAAGTTAAGTTACAATCCGTCTGATTGTCCAGAAGCGTCCTCGCTACAAGTTAATTTACAGGATACTGTTTACTTGTTCCAACAGAAGAAGGACCAGCTCTTCCATGCATCGTGGCACACGTGATGCTGAAAGTGTGATCATAATCTAGCAGCGCGATCTTTCAATTTCGCTTCGTATTCGTCTACCAAGACTCTGCGTAACACCTTGCCGGTTGGAGTCTTGGGTATCTATAGCCGGTTGATCGTTAGCCCCTGAAGTAGATGCGCTGGACAAGAATAATCAAAGAACAGAAACTTGCCTGGTTCACGATACTGATACCACCTCTTAGCCATTTGTACCTGCTCAATGCCTCGCGGACCCATGCATCGAGCTTTGCAACGGTCTCTTTGGAACCAAGCGTTTTGCCATTGGCCGACAGCACAATCCATGCACGAGGGATGCGCTCGTCGACCGTTCGCCCTCCGCTGACGCCTGCAACGGTCACATCGATGATGAGGCTTCCGGGATGACTGAGGAGAGTTTCTTCGATTTCCGAAGGTGATACTTGCATTCCTGAAACCTTGAGGATATCCTGCCGCCAACGTATCAGTCCCCGCGTCAAAAGAAGCTCACGAAAAATCCTTTTTTCTTACCTTTGCTCTGTCCTCGTAGCTTTAAAAGAAGAGGGGTGTCAGTCCATCAAATTGTAACGCCACCAGATTGTAGATGCGTACTAGAGAACCCCGTCTGCGTCTATCCGGATGCGATCCCCTGTGTGTAGCCACCCGTCCTTGAAGGTCTCTTCAGTGGCTTTTGGATTGTTCCAATAGCCAAGGGCGACAGAGCCAGAGCGGATATGCAGTTCCCCAGGTTCATTAGCACCTGCAATACTGCCATCTTCTCGCACGACACGGGCTTCCACGCCGGGCAAAAGTATTCCAATAGACCCGGGGACATTCTTGGCTCGCCCCTCCAGAATGCCAGGGATAGGCTTCATTGAAGCAGAGAGTGTCTAGGGGTATGGCAATTAACATCTCGAAAACAAATGGAGTAGACAGGGACATTACACATTCCGACATCCCATAACCTGTCACACGTATCAGCATGCTGATAGCGAGGGAGCACTGGAAGCCACCCACCTTCTCCTACCCGCTCCACACCGGGAAATCGGGAGCGCAATCGCTCCGCAAGTGACACGGGGAGATAGGCCGCCCCGCATTGCAGTACTTGGACGGTACTGAAATCTGCAGTCGTGAACCTGGGATGGTGTACGATTTGGTGTACGAGAGATGGGACTAGGTATATGGTCGTAACGCGGTATCTTTATAAAATGAGACTGTAAGGAAGGACAGAAAAATATGCAGGAAGGGGGATACGTACTTCGGAATCAAATCTAGAAATACGTCAGGGTCCCATTTAGGGAGGATCAGGAGCGTTGTCGGGGCAAAGAAACATCTAAATGTGAGGATGTGGAGTCCGTATGTGTGATGTATTGGTAACACATTGAATGTGACGTTCATGCCTCCTGGACCGTTCCATACTGGAGGCTTTGGTGGGATTGATGTCAACGGTCACTTCGCTCGAAAAAAAAAATATTAAGACACATACGGATTGCACTTTAAGTACCTCTACGGTCGCCACGAATATTTGACAGAGTGAATTAATTATGTTTCCATGTGAAATCATAACAGCTGATAAGACAAAAGTAACGTTAGCAAAGTGTTCATTGATCGGAACCTGTCGAGCATATCCCGAGGACCCCACAATCAACTCGGCCCCCAAGCGTGTACGCGTTTGATGGAATGAGTAGGGAAGCGAAACGTACCTTTTGGAAGTCCACTTGTTCCGCTCGAGAAGACCAGATATGCCAGCGTATCGCGCTGAGCCTGCCGTATCGGCAAGCGTGGTATCTTGTTGCTTTGAGCAAGGTTGACGAGATCCCCAAAGCTGGTGTGCCCTTGGGCCTCCCCCTCTAATATGTATATGCGATCTTCTGGGAGGCCAGAAGTGAGCGCGAGAGGTAGCAACGTGGGGCTCACGAACAAGCGTGTAGCACCCGCGAGCTTGAAGGTATGCTGGAACTCGAAAGGGGTCGAATATGACGAAAACATGGCGAACGGAACCGTTATCACTAGTAGAGAGTGAAGTAGGGCCACGCAGTCCTGCAGCAATCCGTTCAGTTGGAGCTCATGTGGTCATGTTCATGGAGTGAAACGGTACCATAGAGTTCTCGCTAAGGACGCCGACGATTTCATCGTTTTCTGGGCGGAGTCCTAGTCCGCCGTCCTTAACATCACTTCCCAACGCCGTTGCACCATCCCGCACCCTCTCTAAGAACTGCCGAAATGACCGCGTTGCCCCGGTGAGTCCATTCACATGCAATGTGTAATCTGGCCATTCCGCTTGCTCCGGTCGGTGGAAGAGTATATTGTGCACATTCTGAGGGGGGATACCAGGGAGCGGGGGAAAGAGCGATTTGTGGTGCATGATGACCCTCTGAGTAAGAGCCCGATGGCGGGGAGTTTATATCTGGTCCCCACCCCGACTACAGTAGCCCGTGTGCTTTTATTGAACGTTGGCACTTGCGTTGGCACCTCGGATTGCTGCCGAGTTCACGGTTTTGTATTTGGCGCCGTAGTAGCCGGACCTTGGGAGTTCTGTCAAGGTATCACCTGAAAAGCTGCCATTTGCTGCTCTCGGTCTCACACACTGGCATTTCTGCGAATGTCGGACTAGTCGGCAGCTGATGCATGCGGATACGGGCACTCTTAGTCTCCGGCGACGCCACTAGCTAGGCTTTTGGAGTTGAAACTTCCGGACCACGAAACGGCGAATCTGACATCCAGTCATCATCTGCTTGAACTTTGAAGCTCACGCTCGCCCCTGGAACCTCATGGGGAAACGAATGAGATGAGTTCGGAGCTAGTCCAGTGTTGATTCTGATCACTCAGCGCTCTCACAACATTCATCAACACTTACACCGGGTGCCGCGACCTCGGAAATATTCACTAGAACCGCGGATTGGTGAGTGATAAATTGGAATGAGTCTTTGACACGATCCTGTACTTGACTTAACATCACTCGATCCTTGGCAATTTCTGGCAATAGAACGGACATGTCAAGAACCGCGCTCGCTAGCAAAGTAAACCCGAGCTGTTGCCTGTTGGGCATGGCGGCGGAGGCGGATCTTGGCCATTGGAGACACGTCGCATTGAACGCCCGAGAGTTAACCACGCATGTATAGTTTTCAAACCGTTCGAGCCCTCGCATTGCGCAATACTGTATCAAACTGGCAATGGTTTCGGAAGCGGGCCGCTAATCCTTGCTGATTAGGTGGTGAATCTCGTTCCCTTTGGCTATCCGGACGAGGATATGATTCTTCGCCGAAATGAATTGATACTACCTATTCAGACGATAAAGGTGAATCTCAGCCCGCAATGGTCACTCCAATGGATCTTGACAGGTTTCTCGCCCGGCCTGGGTACCTCAATAGTACCAGGGGGGAGGACTTTTATTTCCTTAGCCTTTAAGCCCATCATTACAACCTTGTCCAACCTGCCCGGCCCCAGTCCGTCTCGCCGTTCCACGCCGACACCCCACGTAGCTCCATCAAGGTCTGCCCTTCCATGCAATGCGACCCACGCATCTACCAGTCCGTTCTTGTCGACGAGCCCATCATCCTCGGGGCTGATGGCGTTGAAGTCGCCCGCAATGATCCCCCCACTGCATCCGGGCTCTCGTAGGACATCGGCCAGTATCTTCATCTGCTTGGCGCGGTAGTGTAGCGTATCCTCGAGCGAGTCGAGGTGCACGTTGATGAGACGGAAGACTGTACCCGGCGATATTGGGTGGATGATGTCCACAGAAAGAGCATCCCTCCCGTATTTGCTCGGGAGTATCCCGCGGGAGACAGGCCCGAGCATGAAAATTTTCCCTCTCTCAATCCCATCGCCTTCCTTCTGCGAATCCAGGCCGGAGGTAAAGCGCGCGCTGGAGAGCAACGTCATGGTCGCAAAGGGCACGTCCTCAAACGACGTTTGGTCCTCGGCGTCAGTCGCCAGGAAGGCAGCGCGCACTCTCGCATCGTCTAGGAGAGAGGCCCGGACCTCAAGCGTGACTTCTTGGAGAAAGAGGATATCAGGAGATTTCGGTTCCTCGAGGATGTGGCTGAGGATGAGTTTGGCGCGTGAGACGGGCCGCGGGGAGAAAGCGTCAATGTTCCATGATATGAGAGAAAGCTTCTGCGTCACTTGGCTCTGTACGTTTCGCAAAGGTATGGGTTCCCAGCGTCGGGTGGATTGGTTGAAGGCAGAAAGAGTGTGCGGGAGTCTGTTGGTGATCATGGCGGTCTGCTGGAGAGAGGGTCGAGCGGCTGATGTAAGCGTGTCCCGAGAGTCCAGCAAGGACTAGTGGATGTAACTCAGGCTCTATGCACTTACTATGTCGATGTTGTGGTTGTAGTGGAAGTGATGCAATGGATGAATGGGCTACAAATTCGGTACGTAGTCAAGCCAACCGAGTCTAATGTCGGGCCCCCGGCCTGCAATTAAAGGCACGAGGCACAAACACGTTCCAGTGTATTTCACACAAACTTCACAAGACCAACTTTTCTTCGCAGTCTTAGGGTTGACCTACACAACATATGTCGTCCAGTGCTCGGATTCGCTAATACCTCGAGCTGAAGCTAACCTCCAACCTGGACCTCATCTAACTTCGAATAATCCGTGTTCAGCATGCCCCCCAACCTGAAACAGAGGCTTGCGGCGCTCTCTTTGGCCCCCTCTTCTCCTTCTTCACCTCTGAGTTCCGCAAACCTGAGGAAACAGTTTCAGCCCCCGTGGAAGCGAGGATACCCGGATGCAAGCGGAAACGAACCGGATGCGCGCACCAGAGCGCAAGATATCATGGACAAGGTCATATTTCAGGCTGGCGTAGACTACGAGTAAGAGCCTATGCTCTCGAAGTTTGAAATAAATTATCCTGAATCATATGTTTAGGACGAGACCCATGTATGTTTCAATGTCACCGGTACAACCAAACTGACTGATTACATTGAGCCACAGGGTAATTATTAGTGCTTCAGCCCTTCCTGATCCTCACGAAGTGTCGTACGACATGCTGTTGTCGTACGTTGTCTTACTGGTAACGTTGTTAAATGGGAAATGTTGACCAGATGATTTAGTCGCATTTTGTCGTATCTCGATCTTTATGGTGCGTCTGCTGCAACTCGTGCGGGTTGGTTACTCATTTCTGGCAGTCGAATCCGACTATACCGTAGTATTCTTCGCTGCTGGGGCACGACATGCTCCCAACTGGAATTGGGTCTGGAAAGCTTACCGTAGCCTCAGTCGAAAGTACCGGAAGAACTTGAAACGCTTGGTGAGGCTTGGAGTGATCGACCTTTCGCTTTCATGCTGACACGTTAACCAGTATATTGTACATTCATCCTTCTTCTCCAAGAGTGCGTGCTCCCTTGCTATCCACTCCGCGTCCATTTGAACTCATACGTCATAGTGTTATTTTCCTTGGCTGGTGCCATCATAAGGTTTGCATTTTTCTCCAGAGTGACTTGCCCAGAGCGTCTGCTAAACCTTTTGCAGTCCAAAATTCTTCCGTAAACTTGTCTATATCAATACCTTGTCCGACCTTGCGCACCATGTTCCACTAACGCAGATAGACCTGCCACCAGCAGCATATCGGTATGTTTCGCCTCTTGTCTCGTCTGCGACTGGGAACTAATATGTCATGTTAGGGAGAACCTGAAGTATGAGAGGCAGATCAATCTGCCCATACCCATCCGTGCTAGTGTGTTTGGAGTACCGCTTGAAGATCTCATGGGATGCGACGGAGAGAAGGGCGGTATCCCCCGCGTGGTCAAAGATGCGATTCAATACATTCGAGAATGTGGTGAGCATGAAGCTACCAATCGCATTTGCAGTTACCGGAAATCCCGTTGACAGGTATGAAGGAGGAGGGGTTATTTAGACGGTCCCCTAGCTCTGCCTTGCTCAAGCAAGTGCAGCAGGCTTATGACAGAGGTATGTCACCCTTTGGATGCAGGGCGACCTCTCAGATTGAACGTGACTTAGGCCAGGTTGTTTCGCTCGGGACTTTCGATGATCCATTCCTCGCCTCCGTGTTGATTAAAAAATACCTGCGCGATCTTCCTACTCCACCGTTCCCCGAATTCCTTTATCCTGTCATCCGACGATGTCCCACAGTTTCAAGCGATCTGTCAGACATGGCAACTGTCACATACATTCGTGATACCCTCCTGCCGCAACTCATGCCATGCGTATACATCCTCCTGAGCCATATCATGCGTGAGACCATCGTTGAAGTTGTTCGCATGTTATACTGACGTCTCCTGTTCTAGACCTCCTCCACGAGGTATCGTTACACTCCTCGACCAATCGCATGGACGCACATAACCTTGCTGTCGTGGTCTGCCCCAACCTTGTCAAGGGTTCGAACCCAATGAAAGACGTTATGATGTGCGCAGTTCCTGGGGGTCCGTCCATGAGGAATGACCCCCTTTCGGCATCGTCTTCCACGACATTGCAGTCATTATCCACCTCAACAGCTACTCTGGCATCAGATTCGTCGTCGGAAGGGGGGACTACCCTCGGCGCTGTGATCAAGCTTTGCATTCAACGATACTACGAGATTTTCGACGAGATTAGGGATCGTTCTGAACCTGCATCTGCCTCTAGACGCCTCTCACGATCACCTTCTCCACCATCCTCTGCCGGTTCATCGGCATCGTTGTCAAAACCGCCTCGACCACTATCACTCAACGTAGACGACGAGGATAGCATTGACGATGCTATGCTTGTCATGCCCATCGGCCCTGCTGGGTCCTCCTGGAATCCCAACTGGAGAGAAAGCCGTACACTGAATACCACCATAATGTTGGGTGCGGCGAACGCCAGCACCCCCACGTTTCCGTACCAACCTCGTCAGCGCAAAACTCCTATCACCGCAGTGGGCGTCCGCTCCGTGAACGAGGATGGCAACATTTCAAACTTCAATGACGCTTCTCGCAGTCGCGCGCGGTCTACGATTAGCATTGAAAGGTCCGGAAATGGTCTTGGAAATGGTCGAGGTTCCATATCGATTGGGCGGGGAACATTACGGAAGGCGACTGGATCCGGAGTGGAAGCAATGGGTATCACCGCAGGGGGGTATTTCACCCCGCCGACTTCCCCGCCCCCGTTACCCCCGTTACCTCCTTCGGAACAATCTACGGAGAGCTAGTGGATATGAACATTCGAGGTATCTTTTGTTATGTGATCTCTATCGAGTTATTTATTTTGTTTTCTCTTTCTCTGTCGAGTGGGGGTTCTGCTTTAGTTGGATACTCACGTCGTTTGTGTTATATCCGTCGCTGGGCTGCCAGGTGCTGCCAAATCTAACATCTTTATTGCATCGAGGCTTCTGGTGTGCACAAAACGGCGTGATGCGCGAGGCACAGGGGGCATAGAGGCACGAAGACTGTTACAGCAAAGAAATGTATTGCAGATGGCATGAGTGGAGATCTGTCTCTAGTGATCACGGGGCAAATGTCCTTAGACTGTCACTGTCAGCCTGGCCAGGGAGGGCGTTGGAAGCGCCATCGCAACATGTGCCAGATTCAAACGCCTGGCGAAACTAGACGCGATCTGACAGAACGTCCGCGCACTACATTGCCGTTGACGTAGAGTGAACACGAGTCCAGTGATCTCTTACCACCGGGGCACCATGTACTGTCCTGGATTGACAAGGTGTACTAGCATGATCATCTAACTAACACCTTGCCGCGTGTCCCCTGGACGAACCAAAGAGTCGGGATGAATACAGTCGTTTACCCTCCAATAGTAGTGGTCCGCTGTCACTAGCAGTTGGGTTTGTGAAAATGGTGCACACTCACGGGAGCAGCGCGCGGCCAGCACAGGCAGCAGCGTCGTGGTTGACAACGTTGATGATTCGGATACTTCCGATGCTTTGCGCTGCAACACCGTTGGTGATACCAGTGATGTTGGCAGCTTCATCTGCATCGCTGACGGCAAGCTCATAAGTATATTCCTAAGATTCACACTGCGGAACAAAAGTACAGGCCCATCCTGTGTTTATCACGAACGACCACAACTAGCTCAAGCTCCAACTTGTCAAGTCTCTCTCGATGGTACTATTCCATCAAGTCATCCGCGTCACTTTCTACCTTTTGAGGTCCACGATTCCACCGTGAGCTCTGGGCCTCAGCGCTTCGTCGACGCGGCGACCATTACCCTATCCATGTTAAGAATCTTATCAAGCCCCAAGCCTCGAGTGCAGGCCTCGAGGCTTCAATTCCATTCCAATGGTGTACATAATTGTTCGCTTCCCCTTCCACACAACTCGTTCGCATAAAACCGCCCAGCTGCACTTCTTGCTCACGACGCCAGCCCTCTCCCGTCTCCAGTAGACTGTAGGAAGAACACCATCTCCGCAATGAGCGACTTCGCCGAAAGCAGTACCGTACCACTCATCCTTCATGATGTCGATTTCAAACTCGAGACAATTGTGCCATCTGCTATTAGGACCCATGCGTTTGAGCCTAAAAGGCATGTCGAAGGATGTTTCTGTTAGAGCTGACCGTCATACCTTGAGGTTAGTCCATCTGTCGCAAGCACTCTCAGGGGTTTGCAAGACAAGAAATTCACAAGTCCGGAGGACCGAGAGCAGTATGTTGAACCACACATACACTACACGTGAATGGGCACGACTGACCGGGTCGCCCAGCCGCCTTCCCAGCGGTTGGGTAAAGATCAAACATCAAGAATCAGGCGTGTACTACTTCAATGAAGACAACGTGCGCCAACCATCGTTCTCTTTAGGAGCGACACACTGACCGAAGGTTAGAACCTATGCACTTCGTCAAATGTGCTCAACCCCAAAATATACTCCCTTATCACGCAAACCGTCGACATCCTCCAGAGAAGTTCAGCTCTCCAAAATTTGGTTGAAGACCAGGAAGTCGACTTGGTCATCGATTCACGACTGGCTCAAGGAGCCATGAGAACTACGTACTACTGTGTTTCTCATTCCGAGCGGCGCATCTTCTGGCTGGAGGGTATTGGGCACGACCAGGTCGATATTCCATGCCCATCAAGCATGTGTCAGGAGTCAAAAGGTTTCAGAGCGCATTGTTCGTCTATATTCTGGTTTGTTGGCATTGTCACTGACCATCTTCAAGGCGTCGAAGCCCAGTACTGGTCAGTGAATGTCTAATTAGCAACCATATTGCGCACGCTAACTTGGGTCTAGGAAACACTGTGAATTGTTCCCAACAACGTTTACAGTCACCAAAAATGTCACTGGCGATCTCAAGCATATCTTGCTACAAGCTGCCGCAGGTCAATGAGATGGTTTTGTTTCATTGATCCCCATATGAATGGTTGTTTAGATCGCCTTGTGGCTAAATTTTCGACATCACCGTACACCAAGGAGGATCTGGCATACATGCTAAACATGATCAAAGAAATCGAAGGTTTGCGTTATGGCTGATAGTCTTGAATCATACTCATGGTTTGTGTAACGCAGATGTTCGAGAAGGGACTAGTCATTCTTCGTGGATCATCGGTACGTGGTCTGGATTTTTCTGTCAATCCTTTCTTACTTTTGTGCTCCAGCAAAGTTTATGTCGCTCTACAGTAAGCTTGTGGAGCACTACACTCCTCCCTTTCTCACTGAAATCCCTCCAGACGACGGGGTTCTGCGGAGCTCATATGGCCAGAGAGACGATTACTTCGACATTGATAGCACCCATAGTCTAGGTCCTTATAAACGTTCATATCTCCTAGCCATCCTTGGGCCCTTCTTCCTCAAATCTCCCGACGTGTACGCGGTGGAGTTACACTCTTTCCACCAGAACTTCACTCCAGCGCGCTTCTCGAACTTTGTCCATAAAGTTGATCAGAGCATACGAGATTCCAACCTGCTGGTACTCTCATCCTCTTTGTTTCGCTGACATATCCTGATACATCTTCCCGCAATAGGCCACTGTGCTTCTCGGCACAGATATGGGGCTCCTCGCCTACAGCAACGATGGCAAAACAGGTGGAATTACTGCACCAAGGCCAGCGCAGATCGTCGCCTACGTGTCTATCATTTGCAGCGTTGGAAGCATCATTACTGGCCTTGCCATTTTTAAGCAATATCGTGCCAAGGGTGCTGACACTCCATTGCGAGCGGTAATCTGACTCTTTCTCCCGAATTTACGGGCCTCACCTCCTCCGTAGGTCATTGTACTGAGGCGTATACTCGAAGAGCCATTTGGGTTGGAGAGGCTTGCTATCATCTGTAGTCTCCCCTACGTGATGCTGATGTGGAGGTATGTTGAGCGACTACCGAGCACGAATACAGAGCTAACGTTTGGGTAGCTTGATCGCCTTTCTGGCAGCAATCGGTATCATCTTCTATGATCGCACAGCTATCTGGGTTCGTGTCCCCGTCTCCGTGGCTCTCTTCCTGTGTTGCCTCTGCCTCTTTTTCTGCATGTACACCGCAGGACCCCCAAACAAGGAGGAGCAAAGGTTGCAGAAGCGATCACGCAATGACACTCCCTCCTCGTATTTACCAAGGTTTGATCCCAGTAAGGGTGACAGTTAGCTGGTTTGATGCGCCCATCTCCCGCTATCGCCGGACTACCTTTGAGTATGCTTTTATGTACACTGGCAGGACCTTTTGTGCTTCTTTCACCCACAGCTGATCTAATGTGATGATATACTTTCAGATTACTTGCATATTGTTGAATCGATCACAGGTGATCCCATGTCACGCCTCGCACACGATACAACTTGAACTGTACATGTCACGGTAACAACGAAGTATCCATTGAGTACGCAAACAATTATCTGTCAGTTTTCCCTCGTCCTACACTTTGAAACACATCCACTTCTTCCCTTCTTCCGATGGCACCTCTTCTAAGTCTACGAATCCAGCTCTGGTATATAACGCCTGCCCAGCGAGGTTGTCATTGTAGACCAGTAGCGTCACGACCTTCTGCAATTCTCCACCCCGGTTTTCGTTCAACAACTTCGTGTCGTCATCTGTCCGCACCCATTCTAAACATGCCTTGACCAATTCCCCTCCAACTCCTTTACCCCTATGGTCAGGGTGAACCCACATTGCGAGAAGCCCATGAATCGCCCAATTTTCGCCCACGCCGGCCTCCTTGAAAGGAGCCAGGGATGTCCGAAGGTCCCACTATAGCGGCTGTGCCTATCCATTCACCCCCATCCCCATCCTTTACATCGTCTTTGGGCTCCGAGTCGTGAGATTTATCAAGCACGGAAGCGATAAATACCCGCTTGGACTTGGACGCTGAATCGAGCCGCATTCTCCAGTCGTCTTCCGTGAAGGCGACCTCGCGCGCATAGTTTGACGCGAAAGCCTGGGGATCGAGTTGGAGAGATGTGAGTCGGAGTGCCTTATATGCGGCGAGATGGGACGGGGATGCAGGTGACTTGATTGGGAATATCCTGTACATCGTCTGCAGATCTGGGACTAGTTCGAGTTGACTGACTGGTATATTCGACAGACCACTCTAATGCATTGGCCCCGTTTTAATAGTAAACCGCAATCAACTTGAATGACTCGGACTCTTGACTCACCAAGGTTGGAGCTAACACATCGGGATTCACGTCAGAAAGCTTCCAATTGCAGTCTGTTTGCTCATTGGATGAAGAAGTATATCTTCGTCAATGGTGGTTACAGGACTCGAGGTTCTTGGAGGGCGAATAGGGCATGCATGAAGCTGAGGAATGACTTATACTTCGGAATGCACGAGACTCCCAACGTGGAGGAGTTGTTTGGGACTAGCCAAGGACTAGATGATACGAACCGGGTCAGCGCGTGAACGTTTGAACACCACTGGCAGGATCTCGTGTCCTTTGGAGTACTTTTGATCGTTTATTTGAAACGCCATGCAAATCGACCGAGAATCTGGGATGGCACTGGGCCCAAACCGGCCCTACTAGCTTCACCGACGTCACTCACTCAGCGCGACATCTTCAACTGCCCAAAAGACTTCCCAAAGTATCGTCATCCAGAACATATCTCCACGCCGACGACGCAGATTATGCAGGCGTCAAATCCTATGAGTAAACACGCGGGGGTAAGAACTGTATTGTATACTCCCTGAAGTGCTTTCAGGTAGTCGAGTGTGTGAGTGCCTGTTTGTTTTATGTCAACGGGAACGACCAGGATGTTCAACAATATGGTGCGTCCATCGCCTGGAGATATGATACTGAGGCTTACTTCGCTCAAGGACGTCGCGGAAGACGAAAATGCGATCAATATTGAGCTGTCGTTTGTTTCCATGCCCGTTGCCGGTCCCATCAGCAGTGGAGTTTTCCTCGCTGCTTACCGATGATGTCTTATATCAACGTCAACTCGAGGACAGCGTCTGGTCTGTCATTGGTCTGCCTCGAGTTAGCAACCCTGCCAACTACAGTTCCAGCTACTACCTCGTGGGCGTCGCGCACTCCGTCAAATCGCCCCATCGGACGAGTTGCCATTTCACAAATTCAGCGACCGGTATGATTGGTCAACCAGTCATCGATGAAAGTGTTGACAGCGGCAAGTCAAGCCAGTCAAATATCTATGATCGTAACCCTCACAGCATTGAAGCTGAAACGTTGACCGTGACATCGGGTTGATAGACGCCATACTTAATATCGCCCATCAGTTTGATATCGGCGGTTCCGACGACAGCGGAACGTTGGGGGATCGGACAGTACTTACTTCCAGCATTCGCAGTGCACTGGAGGTCCAAGAGAATTAGCGCTGAGCTCGCCCACAGTGCGATTTCGATCCATCTTGGTCCATCCCGACAGACTCCCTCCTGAACTTAATTACTTCATTTGACAGAACCAAGTTCAACCAACAGCCATGCGACCCCCCTAAATAGTATGGTGGTCCATCATCATGACGGGGGCCGCTCGGGTACCTCGTCAACACTCGATCAATGGCGGCTGTGTACACGTCGCGGGGAGTATTGAGATCTGAGAAGCCTCGACTGGTATAAGTAGTGGTTGAGTGGACGGTTATCAAGGTTCATTCAAGTTTGTCCATCTTCCGATGCTACCACGCTCCTTTATTTCTCCTGCGATCAACGTGTTCGCGCTTGCGGCCAGTGCGGTCGCACTCCCCACTCCCAGAGGCGCCAATGCACCTCAGGTATCGCTGGACTATGGTTCCTTCCAAGGCTTTAGTTCAGCGTGGAATACCGAGTCCTTCCTTGGTGTACCCTTCGCGCAGCCTCCGTGAGTTTTGTATCATTCACGTTTTCAACCGATTGCACAGTGACTTATCGTGTTTTTCCAGTGTGGGTCAGCTTCGCTTTAATAGCCCTGTCCCTCCCCAGCCATTCAGCGGCATAAAAAATGCAACGTGGTACGGGAACGCTTGTCCTCAACAGCCGGTGCTGGGACCAGGCGAGCAGTTTCCCAACAACCCCGGGCTCAACGGCGTGTTTCCCTACCTGGGAGAGTTGCAACCCCACGGCATAGTGCCTGCTTCAGAAGACTGTCAGTTCAACTGCCATGAACCAGCGCTTCCTTCATTGACAGAAATTAGGTTTATACATGAACGTTGTCAGGCCTGCGGGTGTTTCTGCGGGAACCAAACTTCCCGTCGTTGTGGTAAGTCCGAGTGTCATCTCCGCTAGAAATTAGTTGAGTCTTAGACGTTCATAGTGGATTTATGGTGGTGAGCTGCAACATATACAGTACTCCTAAGGTCCCAGTGACTTACCCATATGAAAGGTGCCTTTGAAAGTGGCGATGCCTCGGCATACAACGGTACTCAGATTGTCTCGCATTCCATGAATTTGAAGTCGCCTGTTATCCATGTTTCCTTCAACTACCGTATGAATGGTCAGTCTTTACCCCTAGTCCGTATATTTCACGCGCTGAAGCAACATAGCATTTGGATTCCTGGGTGGCAAGGAAGTACAAGCCGCAGGTCTTGGCAACATCGGGCTCCGTGATCGTGAGTCTGCAGGTGATATAGCTTCGATCTGTCATATTAATGTGGTGAAGAACGGTTTGCTCTTGAATGGGTACAGAAGTATATTTCATTATTTGGAGGAAACCCGGACAAAGTCATAGCGTGAGCCTCTTGTTGCAATTTCGAGATTATACGGAGCTCAAGCATCATTTGTCTAGGTGGGGTCAAAGCTCTGGTTCCATTTCTGTGATGTTGCAGATGGTAGCTTATGATGGACAACTCAAGGGTTTGTTCCAGGGTGCCGTTATGGTATGATTCACTGCACTACGACATCGTTTTGGATCATCATTCATTGTATTCTTCTCAGGAATCCGGCGCTGCGTCTCCGATGCATGATATCACCTTCCAACAAGCTCAAGACAATTACGACTTCCTTGTACAGCAAACCAACTGCGCGTCCACGAAGGATACTCTGGACTGCCTTCGCCAAGCACCCTACCAAGCGATCTTAAATGCAACCCTGCAGACAACTCCCCTCCTTTCCTACCAAGCCCTGAACACCTCGTGGAAGCCACTTGTTGATGGAGTGTTCTTGAAACAGTCTATTAGGGAGTCATTGAAGAAGGATAAATATGCCCGAGTAAGTCTCTTAAGCCAGATATATCCGTGTTGTCTCAACATTTTATAGGTTCCCGCCATCCTTGGGAATGTGGACGACGAGGGCACGTGAGTGACCCGGTCCAGAGATTCCCGCAAAGCATTAACCACGATTCGTGACCTTGTAGACTCTTTTCACTCTATAGCTTCAACGTGACGTGAGCGAATTCTCCAGTTCTCTGAGGGCCATTGACTGACGAAATATGACAGCACAAACGACCAGTTTTTGGACTATGTAAAGACAAAGTCAGATGAATGATTCTATCCCTGTGATTGTCTGACCAACCACACATTATTGTAGCTTCCTTGTTGGTGCCACTGACGACGAGATCAACAAAGTTGGCGAGCTTTACCCTGAGGACCCTTCTCTGGTAAGTTCCGGACCCTTTTCTATGTCTGCTCGATCATGATCGGACATTGTTTGCTAGGGATCGCCCTATGACGTTGGAACAAATTATACTTTGAGGTGAGATATATGATAACCTGCTCAACTGAAGGTTGCTCATTTCGACTAGTCCGGAGTTCAAACGTATCTCTTCGTTCCAAGGAGACTTTTACTTCCAACTTCCACGTCGCTTCGCACTTCGCTATCTGTCAAAAACACAAAATGTCTGGAGTTATCGTACGTCTCAGTTTCTCTGCTGCTTGGAGCATGCTCTGAAGGGTTCGATGACTGGTTGTCTACATAGTCTGGAAGCGGGACAAGTTTGTTCCAGGCCTCGGTTCTTTCCATGAGAGCGATCTCCAAGAATTCTACGATCTTACCGGCTCCAGCGATTGGGTTGGCACAGATGCTCTCGGTACGTGTCCCATTGCTTCATCCATGCGACGTTGAAACTGACACGAATCACAGTCAACTTTGCATACACTTTGAACCCCAACGCTCCTTCTAAAGGCCGCTCTTCTGGTGCCGTCTCGTCACTTTTGTCGGGACTTCGTTGGCCACAGTACAGCACTGGCCAGCCCCAGCTCCTGACCCTCTCGGACCCCGACGTACTCAACTTTAGTGAGGACACGTATAGGGCTGATGCGATGGCATTCTTGGACGAGATGCAGGATAGCATGAATTTGTGATCCTCGAAAACCATGTGGAGGTCTTCTGACTTGGGGATTCATTTAGCTTATTCTGACTTGGACATTCATTTAAAATATATGTGATTACAGATTTACACTCCAGTCCGATGATCACGATATAAGTAGCGGAAGATATCCAAGATGAATTCTGAGCCGACCCGAATGCCAACGGACTGGTGCTGGTAGGCTGTGCGCTACCGTAGGGAGATGCTTGTTCTGAAGCACTTTCATCTATACAGTGCTTCGTTGATCCGCTTTCTGGCCTTGCTGGACCATCATCCACATCGTTAACACATCCCTGGATATCCACCTAACTTGCGCAGGTGTCTCACAAGGCCGTACTTGCAGCTTGGAATACTTTTCGATCACTACTTTGGTCAACACGCTCAAGGGTTTCCTGCTCTCTACGGCCATCTTGGTCCCAACAAGCATTGTCCAATGAACGCTTGATACTGCTGTACTCTTTCACGAACCTCGAAATAGGCTGAAGCCATTAATCACGGCACGGCAGTACGTGCATAGCTCCTCGACAGTGAATCCGAAGCAAAGGTTCAGCGTCGAGGGCTTGTTGACAATATCTGTTGAGGTATCTCAATGGGAGTAGGAATCATTCAAGTACCGAACCCGGTCTGTGCTTCTAAGTATCTATTAGGCACGGAGTTGGACAGGATTACGTTACGATCCATGCTCCAGGCATCTACAAGAGTCTTAGCCGCTCATTGAGCAGAATATAAGTGCCATACGAAGGGGTTCCGGTCCAACTTGGAATCAGAGTCCTCGTCAAGCCCTCGTGTAGGTCTTCAAAAGTCGTCAAGCGATAACATTACAAGGCTGCTCTGCTGATGAGCTCCATCTCAGCTAGTCTATATCTTGTCGAAGAGGTATGGAAGTAAACGTATCCCGCGGTGAACTGCCTGAACGCTTCAGAAGCTGCCGGAGATCCTTCCAATATCTTCACTATTTTATCATGAATATCTGCCGTTGTCTCCGCCAGCTCCTGATAAATCTCTAATTTCGATTTTCCGCTGAGAGCCGCTAATGTGGAGACTTGGTTGGTGCTCTCGCCCACTTGCTCTTCCTTGTAAAAGGAAAACACATCGCTAGACAAGTCGTAAACACCGACGATAGCGGAAAAGTACAGAGTACTCACTTAACGTTATGAATGAAGAGTATCATCTCTGGGATGGCCTGAACGTAGTCGTTCAAGGGGAGATCGCTAGGAAACGCCATGAATGCATAAGCCTCCGCGGCGCCACTCTTCGTTCGCTGGTAAGAAGGATACTGTTGTGCGGCGCTTGAAATCTACCCACCGCCGTTAATTTTATGGCTTCATCTGAATGGGCAGCGGGCTTACTTGCATAGATTTGGTCTCGTGCTCTAGGAGATTCGCGGTAACGAAGTTCAAGATTGATGTCGTGATGAGATTGGTGGGTACAGGCTGGAATAATTCTGGTATCTGGCGCAAAATGTCTGCGAATGCGTCTAGGACCGCACTCATCTGTCCCTGCCCGACATAAAATCGATTGTTGAATGGATAGATCTTGGCCAACTCTGTCGGGTAGTGGGTAGTCACGTCATCGACAAAGAGGGCGATTGCAGTGAAGAGGGCAATCCATACTTGAGTCCGCCGATGAGGAAGATACCCGCTGGCAGTTGCTGCATAGATGACTCCATCTTTCAGGTATGTCTGCACGGAGAAGGTACCGTCAAGTGGGTAACCACGTTGCACCGCCTCGTCGATACATTCTTGATAAAGACCCTGATTGAACGGTATCACTTCGTATGGGACATTGCAGTGTGCGAGGAGCGAGCGAATGGTTCCGCTGATGTTCTGGATCTGCAAAATCGTGTCAGCCAACGAAATAGCTGCTTCAACATTCGCTTACTAGACTCATGTTCAGTTCAAGTTCGTAGCGATCATGCCAGCCATCTATCTTGCTCTTATAGGTGGGAGTGACCCTGAATGACCGCACAATTCGGTGTCATGATACGACCCGCAGGTCTTCTTTTTTTTTTTTTGGAACTGTGTTTATTGTCCTGGGAGACATTATGTACGCGAGTATGTGCTAAGTGCCAAGCGAGTCCGTGTGAGACTCGGTAATGTGTCGCTCAAGAAAGAAAAATGTAAGTACCGCGGGGGGAGTGTGGGGCCAGGCTGAGCGTTTCAACAATCTTTGGGCTCAATCGAGCGAGGAGGTAGGTGTCAGGTTCCCCCGCCCGTAGGTCTCCCGGACGCCGTCGGTTGCGATATGTACACCCGATACTGATGCAATCAAAGGTGTAAACAGTACCTGATAGTCCTGAGAATTGGTAAGGGTCTTCATCGTCACTGTAAATCTGGGAGATGATACCGCCCGATGGTGTGCAAAATATATTTACCCGAAGTGTGGAGGACCAGATAAACACCTCTGAATCGTTTTCGCAACATACACTGTCTTTTGTTTCAGTTAGTGGATCCGGATCCGTTCGGCAGGTCATTCTTCAGCGAAGAAGAACAAGACGCAGTCGCAGAGAGAGTATCGTGTCCAAAGAGATCGACAGTTTTCTTCTGAACTGCGTGAGGCTTTACTACTCGTCGATCCGTTTGATACTCCATTAGGGAGAGATGGCACTTGGCATCAGCTCCTTGTCACAGGTTAGTCAGAATGTTTGACTGGAACGGCTGATGACTTTACCTAGCTGCGAGGGAGCTCCGGGCCCTATCCTCCGAGAACCAAAAACTCTTGCTGCGATCCTCAGCTCCGATAGGAAACATCCAGCGAACACAGGTGGCTTGGGTTCTGGAATGGACACCTGAATGGTTCGAAACACAGGATTTACTATCCTCGACCGTCGATCCCGCTTCCCAACCTGGAGAACACGAGAATACCATCCCCAGATGATCACATGGCCAGCCTCCCTTTCACGGACAGGCACACCAACCATATGACATGGAGTTAGGAAGAGCGTACCAGGCTCCGCATCCGCGGACATGCAGCGGTTTCACTAGAATATTCAATACTTTTAAATGAAATAAAATAAAATAAAGTCAAAGATAGATTCTTGGATGATGATGAGAACGAAAAGCAAACCTATTGGCTTGTACTGACTCGGATGGTGTATCGCGGGGCGCGGTCACTGGCGACTGATACGGCCGAATTAAATCCAAAGGAGAAGTCAGAGCTGCGACCCAAACGATCCGTCAAACCTGGCAGATCTGTAGCCTGGTCGATTTTGCACGAATGGATATTCCGAACGAGCTCAAGTGGGTCCAAGTCTAGTTTTTGGTAAGGATGCAAACCAAGTGCAAGTGCAAGTGTTGGGGTTCGCGTTGTTTACGACGACAAACATTGCATGTCATTGTGTAGACCCGTCAATCACTTTCCTAGTAGCTGCGAGGCCTGCATATAGCATATTGCACAACTTGTGAACAACTTGAACATTATACGTCCCCAACTCGCTGTGTGCTCAATCTATGCTTCATGCCATCATGAGCAAACCAGGACCGAAACCCAAGTCAACGCAGACACATCACGCGGGTGTCTACAAGGCGGATTCCGTCAAAGTACGCCTCTGATCTCCGGGTGTGATTTTGATTGAATTGGTCTATAGGATGTGGCAGAATCTCTAGGAATTACGCATCTTCCGGACTCGGTTGCTTCTTCGCTAGCTAGCGACGTGGAGTACCGGATACACCAGGTTATCGAGGTGCGGTTTCATACCAACTTTTGACACTGACACATCTGGCAACTTCATCCTAGGAAGCCGCTCGCTACATGCGTCATGCACGCAGAACGGTTCTAACCACGGCCGATATCGATCTCGCATTGCGTACCTTGAACATCGAACCGCTATACGGCCACACGCCAAACGCCCCATCCACGTTCCGACGCGCACTTCCATTCCCACACCTTGCATCAGCCGGTGCCGTGTATTTCGTGGAGGATGAAGAGATCGATTTCGACAAGGTACTAAGAGAGGAAAAAATCACGGTTCCCAGGGGCGTAAATTGGACTGCACATTGGCTTGCCGTGGAGGGAGTACAACCTCTTGTACCGGAGAATCCACCAGCTGTTCCAAGAGAAGAACCTGGTCCCGCTGGCGCTAAACCACTACAACCTGGGACCACTGTTTCTACACAGGGCAGACAACAGTCTCAAGCGGCGCAACAAAACCAACTTGTCAAACAAGTTCTTTCGAAAGAACTTCAGCTGTATTATACCAGACTCACTTCGTCACTTCTCCCTCCCTCAACATCCGCATCCGATACAGTGAAACGAACCGCCGCACTTGCAAGCCTTCGAGCTGATGCTGGTTTGCAAGCGCTTTTGCCATACCTGGTGCGATGGATAGGAGAGGGCGTTGTGAATGCTCTCCGAGAAGGAACAGAAATGGAACAAGAAGGCAAGACACTTGAGGTATTGCTTGATGTCGTAGGTGCAATCCTTGAGAATACGACGCTATTTATCGAGCCATATGTACGTTTCTGTTCACTTCCTGTCCGCTCGTTGTCATTTTAAGATCTAACTCCGTTTCTCAGTTGCACCAAATCCTTCCTGCAATTCTCTCCACGCTCCTTCATTCGAGCCTACCTCGATCCCATGCAACACACCTTCGCACAGCGGCTGCACAAACACTTGGCAAAGTATTAACGCAGCACTCGACGACGTATCCATCGCTTTCGCCACGTATCATGAAGACCCTCTTAGTTGCACTTTTGGGTGGCTCGGCATCCCCATCCATCCCCAGTTCGGTTGTGGTCAACGGTTTCGAGTCCCTTGCTATCACGGATGGCCCGTCAAGTGCTGAGCCACGGGGCGCTCCAAAACCACTAGGCACGCGGGAAGGTGCGATTCGCGGGCTTGTCGGAATCGGGAAGGAAGCAGTACGGAAAGGGGTGCTTCAGGGCGGGGGCGCTCGCATCGTTGGAGAGGAATGTATTGCCTCAAGTGACGAGGGAGTTGATGGAGTCGTTGATGCAGTGATGGTATGCTTCGAACTTGCCTTGCGATTGCCGTCTGCTAACTTCGACCCACCAGGTGGCCCTTCAGACGCTTTCTCCAATCTCCGATATGCCAGAGTCACTAGATCCCAGCCAGGAACAGGACGCCAAGTTGATTGCACAGTTACATGAGATTCTTGGAGACTTCTTCGCTGAGAAGATAATTAGGCGGGGTGACCAAGCCTGGGCTGCAGGGATCGTTGAAAGTGTCCGTGGTTGAATTGGGCGAGAGATCAGACTGCGTGTAGTACATCACCGTACGTTCGTTCCGCTTAGCTCATTGTCAACCAACATGTTGGTATATATCTCAAGAAAACTACGGGTGTTTACAAGGCCTTGCTTGCGTGTATACCATGGTTCCCTTGAATGATTATAATAATGTAAAGTGGTTTGTCCAGTGAGGTAGTCATCAGTAGTCGTTGTAAACGTCCAAGTCTCATCTACCGAGTCCGCAATGACGAAATATGCTAGATATGAGGAAGTCGATATGGCATTAGGGACCAGATGTGACTGGTTGCCACGCTGATATGCCAGTAAGCGGGGAGTACGTGATGAAGACTCAGCCAAAGCTTCGCGATTTCAGTGCTTTCCTTTCGCTCGATGTAACATTCACTTACACTATAAAACTTGCAAGACCGCTTGTCGTCGTCTGTCGATTGATAAAGCATGAAGCGGATTCCCGTGTAACCAGAGTATGCAATGAACGCCACTGAGGTGAACCGATCGAGACTCCACACGCGGCTGAGACAAACGGCCCATAGCGGAATTCCCAGTGCGACGGAAAACCTGGAGGCGAAGGGGAACCTGATGGGAAGGGTGCGTCTACCCGTCAGACGATCGCCAGAAACGTCCTTGAAGTCTTGAGCATGGAGAGTCGAAGCAAACACAGCTGTGCTTAGCTGGACGGCTAGCTTTGCAGTCTGATCGACACCAGAATGATCACATCCTTTCCATTAATTATAAGCACAACCTGAACGTCCGGTGATGAGATCAAGTCGTAACGTACCTGCAAGAAGCGTTCCGCCGAAACCAGCACATCCGTACATGATCGCTGTGAGAGAGTTCTTCAGCCAGCATTGTTCGTCACCGTGAAGTTCGCTGTATAGGACGGTAAGGATTTGTAGTTCCAAGCTGGTGATCAGCAGCTGTGTACTGTACGCCGCTGAGACTGCCAGACAAGCGGGGACAAGGATCCAACGGAGGGCCTTCGCATGGCATTCAGTAATTCTCCCAGCGGGGAGGGGGCGGAAGGGTTTGTTGATCCTGTCCTCGTCAGGTGCTTTAACTTGGTTGGCGACGTTGCACATTAAGAGGTGGAGCCACATCCAACCAACTACATGAATGACGTGGGACACGTGGCATACGGGGGTAACGGAGAGCGCAAAGAGGGTCTTGGGGAGAGAAGACACAAAGTGAGATAGTAAGTTAAAGTTGCAAAGAAGAACGGAGAACCCACCTGTGGGACGAGTGCTGTCCGGATGTCTGCCTTTGTGAATAGAAAAAGTGTTCGAAGATGGTAGGGTAGAGAAGATGCAGAATGATGGAGAGAGTGCACCGCTCCCATGAATAGACGACCTTCCAGAGACTCGTCAAGTTTGAAGAAATAAAAATATGGATGAGTCTACGGGGTTGAAGGTCTCGATCATTTATAGCGTGGATCATAACGACATCCAAACGGCGGAGAGTCGGTTACTATTGATACACTTCATATGTGACGATGTGAAATTTCCAAACCCTGGATTGTTGCACCGGCGCGTCCAATGGCACTGTAGGCGAATAATTTCTTCGTGATGAGTCTTGGGAGGGTCGCCAATAAAAGCGAGATGACCCTGATGGTCTCCTTGGAGGATTTCTCGACCCTCCTCGGTCCGTCGATCGGACGGGGTTGAGTTGCTTGGACCAGGATGTTTGGCTATATGCTGGACGCAGCGCTAACGGAGGCCGAAGTTTACCCCGATATCGAACTGGATATTCAAGTTGTGCGTCATAACGGAAGTGGTACATACAACTGCATCCAGCCCCGCAAACATAGCCAAATCAGGACGAACCTGTACTGTGCCAACGCCGCTGACCCACAATTGCAACGACTAGTCCTGCTAATAGCTGCTAATTCGTGTTAGCATTTTATTTACATAACTAGACTCAGGCTGGACCGACTCAGATTACAGCTATCCGCCATGGTAACGGAGTGTTTGGGGCTTTCAAAGTCGTTTTCCAGGTCGCGAGCTCTGATATACATGTCTATCCACTGTGCTGGAGCGATGTGACAACTCCCTTCGAAACAATCACATCAATACATGCCTTGAAATCGCTGGGCTTTCCACTCTGATTTCAATCTCGCGCTGCTCATCACACACGGTGATCTGAGAATGATCAGTCAGAAAACAGATGACAAGTCTCGGGCGTACATGATCCCACAATAGGTTTGCGGTACAACATATCGGAGGAATGGCTGTGCCGAACTACGCGCGACGAGTCCCACAATCGTGTCGCGGTCGGCCTCTAATAGCCCATGTGATGCGGCGGACACGCCATACGTAGTATCACACTACGGAGGTCATCTACCGATCAGCCCACCAACAACCCATTCGTAAGCACCGAGGAAAACTGCACCCCCGGCAGATATCCAGAGCGTCCGTGGAACAATACCAGCGAATAGCGCTTGGGTACCCTCAGTGACATATATTTGCCGGAAACGAGTCAGTAATGAGGGCATTTGCGAGGAAGAATCCTTCGAAACATAGCACCCTTCAGTCAGCGCACGCGAAATAGATGGCAAAGAAGCACATACTCGCACATCAAGCATGACTCGCGTTTTGAGAACGTCAAGCGGTGTCGTCGCTGCAGCTGCAAAACCGCCTGCAATACTTCCGCATATCGCTGCCTCTGACGCGTGGAGCGGGCGACCGCCCAAAGCACGAGAGAACCGATACTTCAAATACTCATACAAAGGAAATTGAAGCGAAGTAAATGGGATCTACGAAGAGGATGAGCGATGATGCGAACTCTGGAAAGATTGCATACTTCACGCATGATTGTGATGCCAAATCCACGGTAAAACCCTGCTATACCGTCATGCTTCAGGACCATTTTTGCTGCTGCGAGGGAGGACACGGTAAAGCCATAACTCGACGTTTGTGTACGGGTTTTTATCACTTCAGTTGGAACACGGACTAAGCAAGCTGCCTGCAACGTGTCATCACACTCTGTCGGATATGCAGCAAAGACAGAAGACAGCGTACAATTTCTCCCATAGACGCGGAAATCATATGATTAAGGGGGCCTTGCAAGGGTAATGATTGCTTGGCCATCTCATATGTCGAGAAGAATATCGCCGCTGTTCCAGTCATCGTTAGTGGAACAACGGACATCGACAATAGGGCTCACCTCCCGGAGCGCTGCCCACCACGACACTTCCAATACCCTTATAAATTCCTTTGAAGCCACCAGCCTTTACGAAGCCTTGCGAGGACTGTAGACGCGTCTTGACTGTGTCTATGGGAAAGAAAAGCAGGTCGACAGCTGTACCCGCTGCACCTCCGGCCTAAGAGGAATAAGGGGGAGCATTGCGAGTGTTCACGTAGACGTTTGGCAAGAAAGAACTAGGAAGCGCACAATGAGGGACTGGACGAATGTCGGCCTGCGTTCTGATTCCATTTCGCCCAGCTACTGAGGTCCAGTGGACGAAGTGGAGGTTTGAATACAAGCCAACAAGTTGTCAAGATCCCGGACGTTTGGTTCTATTTTCTTGAACTGACTCCGATCCGTTTATGGGACAGACTCGATCAAATCTGACTCTACATATGCAGTAGGCCTTTCTGTACAACAACATCCTCGAGATCATCCTCGGAGACTCTGCAAGACAGCATGGACGATTCACTCGAAACTCCTCGCCCGCAAGCACAGGGAATCCAAGAGGAAGACGACCATTCGTCTGGGGACGAGGATGGTGGTCTGGATTGGACAAGGCTTCCGTACGTATCCTTCATTCAACAAGTCGGCATGAATGATGTACGTTCAGGCAGGAAGTTTGGTGCTACAGCACGACCCATAATCCCAAAACGCGGCGAGAAAGACTTTGAGCCTGCCACGGGCGGAGGATCTGGATTACAGCTACATGTCCTTGATCGCTCAAGAGAAGCAATGTTTGAAGCACTCCGCGCCGACAGAAGCATCTCTAGGTACGCTGAGGTTCCTGTTCGTTACTCACGTACTACCATGGCATTTCAGTAAAACCATAAGCTACGGCATTTGGTATCCGTGCATTGATCGCGTGCATGTGACGACGGCACGCGGTATTCACTTTTCGACTATGGGTCACTCTGTCTCCCGGACAGCACATTCTGGAGGTACAGATAACGAAATACCGGACCCATCATCCAAGCTCCCAAAACGACTCGAGCTTCTTCCGGAAGAAGCTCTATATCTCATCGAGCGTGGTGCACTGTTTTGTTATAAATCCATCTCTAATGGCCTCTCGCTCGTGGACATTCCAAACGCTGAAATGCAAAGTCCCGGAGCACCGATGTCTGTTCAGCAGGCTTTCGCGGAAATGATTGGTCGCGAGGATGTAACTCTGGAACGCTATCAGGTGGCTCATTTCACCAATGCAGAATCTTCTCCAGACCCGTTCGCTCATCTGCTATTTCAACTATGTTTAGGTGTATGCATATCTGAAGCGCCTTGGCTTTATTCTGATGCGTGCTAAACCCCCAACGCCCGAATACCCAGCTGCTCCCCCACTTCCACTTCCTCCTACCCAACCACGGAGCATCAGGCGAGCCCTGGCGAGCTTATTTTCGTACATGTCGTCTAAACTATCAATTATTGCGCGAGCTTTGAGCGGGACCAACTGGTGGAGGCGACTTCAGCCTCACCGACACAAAACAAGTCGTATGTCTCCTGCTGTGGTTTCTGCTTTCCTCCTGCTCAACTACTTTACTTCGGTCAGTTGACATATTCAAGGCACTACGATTCATCCCTTGCGGCCACAGCGCTCCCTTGCATAATGTGCCATCTGAGAGTAGGCTCAAACACTCGGAATCATGCGCGTCATCACCCTACAAAATCTTCTACCACGCGTACAAGCCTTCCACGCCATTCCGGAAGACGGCCCCACCCGCACCTGATTTTTATGTCGTCGTCGTGAAGTTAGTTTCCTTCACCCTGTGTCTTCTATGCCATTCGGAACCCCAGAGCTAACTCTGTTATGCAGTGCACGAACGACGTCTATGCCCTCCTTGCAGGAACTGACTGAACTCTTCGGTGTACTGCCAGAAATGCCCCTCCCGCCGCCACGCAAACGTGGTACCCAACCACCCGTAAAAAAGGATGGCAATTCACAACCTCCCAACGCTCGTCCAACCCCTCCAGAGAGTATGCCACCTTCGCCGACCAAAGTACCTTCACCTTTGGCACAACCAACCCTCACTTGGTATTCACGCATATGGGCGTTCCTTCGACACCTCTTCTTCTTGCTTGCCTCCTCTCGCGCGGTCGCTCCGGCACAAACGCAGAAACCTACTTTCACGCACCCGAAACCGAACCCTTTCCTCGCACTCAAAACAGGGAAGAAGACCGTGGTGATAGCTGCTGTTGATTCTGGTAGTATTAGCTTTTTCAGGTTCGGGGAGGGAGTGTTCGAGGAATGGCCAATGGCTTAGATTGTGTATTCGGATAACATTTCGAGCGAATGTAGACCATGTTGTTATCAGTATGAAGATGATGGGGAACCAGGACGACACCAACTCGTCGTCTTAGTTGCTCCCACCGGCTGATCTACGGGAACATAGAGGCATTTTCACACACTGTGCCTCTCTCGTGACGTTTCGATTTCCTGTCGACTTGTGGTGTGGTGAGAGACGTCCGTATCTGGTGCAGAACTTACCTGTCAAACAGGTATAACCTCGGACTCGGATCGCTGTAAAGTGTGATGAAGTGCTCTGACTTATGGTGATTTTCACGTCTCATGCGAAGTACTGGATAATCAGCGGCACCTGCAGTGTGATTCGACACTGAACGGTAGGCATCCCCGGAAGTGAATCATGCAACAAACCTCGTCTGCCGCGTCATGTCCCACTGGGCCATGGCACATTGCATGACATGCGTCCTGGGCAGTATGTCGGAAACAGAGGGGTCTTGGAGGGTCTTGGCAACAATTCGTCTCCGTAATTTTGCCGTAACTTTCATAGTCATGACAGGGACGACCTCGAATCGTTCTGAAGCGGATCAGATGAAGGCACAAGGGGGTGCATACGAACCGTGGGTCAAAGAGGAACATGCATGATGGTCATCAGAAGGCAATGCTAGACCGTCACGGACCTCCAGACTAGTGAAATATAATCGATCTGTTCCGATCACTTGCTAGGCCATTTCATGGTCAAGGAGGAGTCTAAGTGGCGAGCTCGTGCAATATGATCTGGCACATGCCAGTGAGTGAGTAGGCTGGCTTCCACCTAGGAACAATAATGCAATTCAAACACTGCTCTTTTGAGGATACAGACCACTGGGTATACGATTGGATGGACGCGAAGATGATGTAGCAGATGCAGGCGTGGTCTCTGTCACTTTGGGAATATGACAAGCTAATTAAAGGGCCATCCGTCACGCGTCTGCCAGTCCTGACTGAGTCCATCATGAGCCTCACATCCTTTCTCTTGGGATCCAAACCTTCCGCAAAGAAGTCGACGCCAGCGTTGGACACTGAGCTTGACGACATTTTCCGTACTGATGTGTGCTGCCAATATTTCTCATTCCAACTACCTTATCCTGATCATCCCTGCTCTAGGTCGCCGAGGACCGTCCATCATCCACTACTAACGACAAACCCGCCGTAGAAAAGAAGAAGAAGAAGCGCAGATCTGACGCGAATGCAGATGAGCCAGATACTAAGCGCGCAAAACGTTCACTTCCCGAACCTGTCCAAGCCTCTCCATCTGTTTCCTCTCCGCAGGTCGAGAAGAAGAAGAAAAGCCCAAAGAAGCGCGTCGAAATTGTCCCAGAGCCTGCGGCAGATATCGATGACTCGGGCCCAGGGGAACAGGAAACCTCAAAACGTGCTTCTGTCAGGGAGGAGAACTCGGATGAAGACGCAGACCCATCCAACTTGGTTCACGAGACCCTCCAGAAGAAGAACAGATCTAAATCTGAAAAGGACAAGACTGCGGGCAGGAAGTCGAAACACACACCAGCAGATGAGACCAAGGAAAAACGAGACGCGCGCACGATCTTCATCGGAAACATTACACCTGAAGTAGCAGGGAAGCGCGTACGTGAGAGTCTATGTTTTCGTCGACGTTTTCGTTGACATCTATGTCCTGCAGTCTCTACAAAAACAACTACACAAGCATATACTAGCTCTCGTCCCGACAGCAAAGATCGAGTCTACCCGATTCCGTTCAGTCGCATTTCAAACGCCTACGGCGAAGCTTCCTAATACTAATGTTGAAGGGGAGAAGGACAAACAGCCTCGACAGCACGATCGAGACCGTGCTTCCTCGTGGCGTGAGGCACAGGCCGGAGACGATCCCAAGGCGAACGAGAAGAAATTCCTTACACCCAGTCAAAAGAAGAAAATCGCTTTTATCAACCATGATATTCATTCAGATGCCGACTCTGTGCACGCGTACATCGTCTTTGCTTACCCCGAACCTCCCGAATCAAGACCCGCTAACTTGCCTCCTCCTCCACCTGTTATGGACCCCTTCGAGGCCGCATGTCTGGCCATCGAAAAATGCAACGGCACCATGTTTATGGATCGTATGCTCCGAGTTGACGCCGTCATGAAAAAGTCATCCGCGGAAGGTTCTTCAGATGATGTACTGCCGAGCTCGGCCATCGGAGACCCTAAGCTCACTGTGTTTGTTGGAAATCTCGACTTTGCGAGCAAGGAGGAGGATCTGCGAGTTTTCTTTGAAGGTGCCGTCAGCGCGGAGCGAGGGCCTCCCAGCGCCGAAGTATCCCAGGACGAAGATAAGCCCAAGGTCTGGGTCACTCGCGTACGCATGATACGCGACAAGGATACTCAGCTTGGCAAAGGCTTCGCCTACGTGCAATTTGCGGTTAGTGACTCTTTATGGGCGATCACTTGAAATCGGTGTATTGAAAGTCTGCCCCCCAGGACCGGACTTGTGTAGATGAAATTCTTGCTCTCGAACCAGGTAAACTCAAGTTTGCAAAGCGGAAACTTCGAGTCCAACGATGTAAAATGATACCCGGTGCACCTCCAGTCAAAATTACTCAGCCTCCCAAGGCCACGCGCACCACTGATCGCGCTCCGGTACCAGCTGTTCCGAAAGGTGACCCATCTCTTGGCGAGAAACTTGCCAGTTTCTCGAAAGAGGAACGTAAGAAGGCGAAAGCCACGGACCCCGATCGTGTTGCTCGGAGAATGGCCAAGAAGAAAGCTCGGATAGCGCTGGCGCAACAAGGTGTGCCTGTGAAGGGGAAAGAACGAGAGAGGGTTCGGAAGCCGGCTGCGGCGAAAAAGGCGGGTGGTGCACCACCAAAGAAGACGAGCAAGGGGAGGATACGGAGTGAGAAGAGTATCGTGAAGAGGAATACCAAGAAATAGGTCTCCGACTTGGTGCTTAGTTTCTAGCTTACTCGGTTGAGACTTTGTTGATCGAGCTAATACCGAACCTCGACGCGGTTGGTGGTCCGTGTCACCAATACACTGCATATCTCTTATCTCCCCTACTCGCGTATACATAAGCGCTGATGACTTGCTGATGACTGTTGAGGTTGGTTGATGCACAACGTGACCCGAACAACCATGTGGTCACCCGAGGGAAGGGACCTGAAGAAGAACATGTAAGACTCAAAGGATGTTTCACTTGAAGCCCTTTACCCGTTTTTTTCTTCCGCGATGTTTATCTGCGGGTTGAGTCTTCTGTCGCTGGCGCTCGTCAGTCGAGCGTCGCCCCAGTCAGTCTTGGGCTTCAAACAGCCTACGAGTTACGTCCAGAGCACGTACGCCGCGTCGTACGACGATGGGTTGTTCACGCCGGTTGAGCATTTGGGCACGCTCTCGACCGATAGCTTTACCACCCTTGGTCACCCATACTTCCCCAATCACAGCGTCAGGATAAAGAAGTCTGACTTTTGTGATGGAACTGTCAAGTAAGCCGCATCTCGATCCCTAATCCGACCTGCCATCCATGAACTCATGTAACACTCCAGTGCTTACACGGGATACATCGACGTCGAGGCCAGACACATCTTCTTCTATTTCTTCGAGAGTCGTAATGATCCTGCCACGGACGACGTCATCTTCTGGACCAATGGCGGTGAGCTTCGATACTAGTCAGGTGGTCGTATGACAGGTCGTCTCATAAGTTCGGCAGGCCCAGGCTGTTCTTCGAGCCTGGGTCTCTTCATGGAGCTTGGTCCATGCAGAGCCCTCTCCGGAAATGGCACTACTTATCACCCTGAATCGTGGAACACGAACGCGAACGTCTTCTTTGTCGATCAACCCATCGGTGTCGGTTTTTCATATGCCGATTACGGCGAGAGTGTGGTATGTCGCATGTTGGTTTCATACGTGTACTCCGGGGGCCCTAATGGTATCGATAGAGCACCACCGAAGAGGCTGCGAAAGACATCGCCTCCTTCGTGGCTATCTTCTTCGAGAATTTCAGCCAATTCAAAGGCCGTGCATTCCACATGGCAGGCGAATCATATGGTGTAAGTCTTGACTATCATTGTCAGCACTTACCCGGAAATTCAAACGACCTGTTCTCCTAGGGACGTTACATCCCTGTTTTCGCGGCGGAGGTATATGACCAGAATGCTAAGCTGGTGCAGGCAGGATTGACTCCCATTAATTTGCAATCGGTCATGATTGGTATGTTGGTTTAGTACACGTTCTTTTTGACACGACTGATCCATGCTTTTGGGTAGGCAACGGTATGACTGACTACTACACTATGACGCCTGCATACGTCGACATACAGTGCACGGCCGCGTCGGTGTTCCCGATCGCGAGCATCAGGTGAGCGGAGTTCATTGTCTTACGCCTTCCATGGGCTCATGCGTCGCAAGTTCATGCGTGCAGATGAAACAAGCTGTAAGATTTTTTTCTGCGCCTTCAAGCTTTCACCTGCTGAAGTTCGATCGATAATAGCTCCCTCGATGCCAGAAATGGACTCTTGAGTCGTGCATTAACCAATATGATGCTTTGGCTTGTGGCGCCGCTCGTGATTTCTGTGATAACCAAATCAGCGCTCCGTTCTTTGCAACCGGTACATGAACCCAAGTCCGGATTTCTGAACTGTTGCTGACGTGAAGTCGCTAGGTATGAACCCATATGATGTCAGCAAGAAGTGTGAGGGCGAGCCTGGTGACCTCTGCTACCCCGTGACAAAGTAAATGGCCTGGTTTACTCTGTATGTCGCCTGTAATGACCATCTTTCCAGATCCATCACGAAGTTCCTCGACCTTCCTTCCACTCGCATGTTGATCGGTGTTGACCCAGCTGTCACCGCGAACTTCAGCTCCTGCAGTGACAAGGTCGGCATTGCGTTTAACAATGCCCAGGATGAGTACCACCCCACATATACCCACATCTCCGGACTTCTCGAGCGTGGCGTACGAGCGCTCATCTACGTTGGAACGTACGACTGGATCTGTAACTGGATCGGGAACGAGCGTTGGACTCTCGATATGCCCTGGACTGGACAGGAGGCATTTGTGAGCCAACCTTTGAGAGAGTGGGAGGTTGACGGACAGGTTGCTGGTAAGACGAGGAGTGCTGGTCGACTAACCTTTGCTACGATTGACGGCGCCGGACACATGGTGGGTTCGCTCATTATTGCCCTTGCGACCCGTGGTATTGATTGTCGTACGTGTTAGGTTCCGTATGACAAACCCAAAGAAGCGCTTGCGCTCGTACAGAGGTGGTTGGCAAAACAAGAACTCTGAGAGGCCCAGTCGTTTCTACTGTGTATTGGGTTGGATGGAAGTCGGTCTTGGGGATTTGCTTGTTCTCGAACGCAAGGCCGTTCAGAACGTGCTAAAATGGAAGAGGTGTTCTATTGACCCCATGTTTTTCTTTTTTTTTTTTTGAGAGGCACAACGGCAACTGGCAACTGGCAAGCCTAGTCCCAAGCTGCAACGGCACAAGGCGCGGGAGTCCTGGCCACCAGAAAGGCACTCAGGCTCGATCCGATACGACCGAAGTCGCTAAAGGCTATCCCACGGTCCAACAAAGGATGGTCAGGGGACCTTGAAACGCCTACTCTCCAGAGGAAATCCCGTTTTACGGAGACTGTGCGTGAGGAGCCTTCGACATCAAGGACTCACGTGAGTACTGTGGGACTCAGCCTTAACTAAGGCCACTACCCACTAAAACCCCTGGTGGTTGTGCGAGATTCGAACTCGCGACTCAATGAGCCGGCGTCTGCCGAGGCAGACCCAGGGGTGGTGGCATATCCACTAAGCCACCTGTCCCCCTACCCCATGTTTTTCATGTACGAAAGAATTTTTGGATGCGCATACCTCGGAAGCGGGAGTACTATCTATGGGTGGATTGTCGTCAGCAAGACACGCTCAACACGGTCTGTCAATGGGTGTCTTCCTGTGTCTTCATCCGACTCTTGGGTCTGCCTAGGGGAGAATAGAACATGCACTCCACTAGGGCAATGCTCAGGCCCAAAAATTAAAGTACCCTAATTAAAGTGTGCTGGGCGAGAATAATCGGCGAAGGAGAACAGCGTAGATATCATATGATCTACCGGACGCGGAATTGCCATAGTTGAGAGATGATGGCCAGTATTGGGGAGATGGCGTTGGAGGGTATTGTTTTTTTTTTTTTTCTTTTTTGAAACCGTGTTTATTGTCCTTTGAGGCTTAGCCCCTTGGTAGACATTACATGCGGTGGTGTACTAGGCTAGGTGTTCGTATGTGATATATGTTGTGTTCTATGTCATGCGCCCTGCGGGCGGTGTCTCGGGAGACGGAATAATGTGTAGCTTAAAAGAAAAGAGAATAGTAAGTACCGCGGGTGAGCAGGGGGGTTCTGGGGCGAGGCAGAGTGATCTTTTTCAGTGGTCTTCGGGTTCGATCGAGCGAGGGTATTGTTTCACGAGCTGCCGTCTGCTCCGAATCGGAAGGGGTAATAATACAGACCCTTGTGGGTCACTTGTGGGCCTCCTCACAAGTTGGAATGGCCCACAACTTGAAGGTCGCAAAGCGAGATAACGCTAAGACCGAAACTTACTGTAAGGCTTGGCTGGGAGAAAGGTGGTTCCTGGGAGTTCCTGGGTCTTCGTAAACGCGATTCAGATAACCGCATCGGATCATGATCTTGGCAACGATACTGGAGGCCGATGGACTCTTTGAAGTTTGAACAAAACATTCTGGAATTCGACCGCGAAGCCTGAAGCCTGAGGCCCTGATCTTTAATCCCCCCCCCAGGAATTCCCTCAGAAAAGAGGCACAGCAAGAGCTGTTCCAACAATTGCTTCGGACGACCTGTATTTTTTTTGTGGATTAGTATGTCCGGTAATATGGGCGCTTATCTTTTGGCGTTGTGCCTGGAAGTACGAAACTGAGCCGCCCAACATGTTTTGTTGACCGCAAGGACCGCAACGTCTTGGCAACCTCTCAGGCAACCTCAAGCAAATCTTCCCAGACCCGCTTCCATAGACGTAAGAATTTTGAAGGGCGTGTCCTAGTTACCCGATACGCCTCATCATGTTACATACACTCCACAGGCGGTGGGGGTGGAGATTCAAGGTTATCGAAAGGTTTATAGAAGCCTACGGCTAGCTGGGAAGCACCACTGGAGCCAAAGCCATATATAGGGGGTCAGAAGGTGGACGTTGTGAACACGAGGCGTTGCAAGTTGCATGAATTGGGCTACGTACAGTTGGCGCGGCGGTTGAGGTTGTGAAATTATGACGATGTCCGCGAAAGGATAACTCCGTAAGGCGAGGATAGAACGTGTATATGTCCTGATTCCGGAACTAAAGATGCTCGATCGCTATAAAACTGAGTCCCTCGTCTCAGAGTCCGTCAGAACTAACAGCTTGGTCTCTCCGTCTTGCTCTCGCTCAGGCCAAAGGCTTTTGCTAGGTCCTACGCTCCACCGGCTGCTGCTGACGTAAACGACACAATTTGGGAAGCCCCTCAAAGACTTTGCCGAGCCCAAGACTAGTTGAAGCTGGCAAACTTTGTCCACTACTTTCACCACCTTCACGACCAACGTCGGTGTACAACCAACACCACGCTACGCATATCACGACTCAAACTCAAACTTACAAACTCTAAGACCATCTCGTCGGCGTCATGTTGTTTCATCCGGTCAGCTTTAATTAGCCCCCGGCATCTCTCACCCATTCATCTTCTTCGTAGATTAGCGCTACAATCCCTCACATAGCGTATGCATGTCTCGGTGGTTTCGTTGTACTGGTCAGTTGATCTCCCCTTTCAGTCCATCGCAATGACTTCACCGTTCGTTTCAGTTCGGCATGTTTTCACTGTTCATTCGTGAAAAGGTGAGCGTATGATGTAGATGCCTTGTCAGTAATACTCACAGGCATCAATGTAACAGCTGTACATAGGAGAAGCCTGCTGGGCATTTCTCTTTGGTGTCATCATCGGTACGCTTACCCCCTTCCGCCATCTCATGTTACAGGAACCTTGACGGAATTATCCATGAATTCAGGTCCGTATGGTGCTGGAATATTCGACCCTCGTAGTTGGGCTGGTGGTAACGAACAAATAACGAATACCATCACTCTTGAGCTCACCAGAGTGGTTCTCGCTATCGGTGTGTTCGCTATTGGAGTCGAACTTCCCAAGGCATATGTTGCTCGTCATTGGAAGAGCTTGTTCTTCCTACTTGGTCCCGTGATGACATGGGTATGCTGTCTTGATCATGATTCCCATTTCGTTTTTCTAAAGTAACTGTGATCAGGGATGGTTCGTATCTGCAGGCCTGATTTACGCCCTCATACCGGGACTCGATTTCCTATCCAGTCTCGCTGTTGGCGCATGTCTAACACCCACCGACCCCATTCTTGCGGCTGCTGTGGTTGGTGGAAAGTACGCAGACAAGCACGTGCCTGCGCATATTCGCCACTTGCTGTCTGCGGAGTGTGGATGCAACGACGGGGCTGCTTATCCCTTCTTGTTCATAGCCCTCTATCTCGTCTTGGACTCCACGCCGTCTCGTGCGGTCGAAGATTGGTTTCTGCTGCTCTGGCTGTGTAAGTCACTCCATTTGCCGTCAGACGGGGGCTGACAGACCTCCAGACCAAATTGGCTTGAGTGTCGTCTTTGGCTCTGCTCTTGGCTATGGGTTTCGACATCTCATGAAGTTCTGCCAACGCAATGACCTGATCGACCGTCAGTCATATGTCGCGCAGTACCTCTCGCTCGCGTTTCTTACCATCGGCGTCATGACCATACTCGGATCCGACGACCTCCTGGCCGCATTCTGCTGTGGGACGGCCTTCGCATGGGACGGTTTCTTCAACCGACAGACCGAAGAAGCAGTGTTCAGTTCAGTCATAGATTTGCTGTTCAACGTTGCTTCATTCGTGTACGTAGGTGCCTGGATGCCGTTTGATAGCTTCACCAACGAGGCTTTGACCTTGAGCGTCTGGCGCCTTATCGTCATGGCTTTGCTCGTCTTGTTGCTCAAGCGTCTCCCTGTCATGATGGCACTGTACAAATTCATACCCGATGTGAAGACTTACCGCGAGGCTCTTTTCAGCGGTCATTTCGGCCCTGTCGGCATCGGTAAGTGGTGGCGAACAGTTTTAGCCGTTGGATGGTACTCATTTGTTCCCGACAATCACCAGGGGCTGTGTACATATCCACATTCGCAACCGCATACCTTCCCAAGCCCAATACTCCTCCCGCCGACCAAGCAGAGTTCCTCGCAGCCACCATCCAACCAATTGTCGCATTCATTGTACTCTGCAGCGTTGCGATCCATGGCCTATCCATTCCATTCTTCTCCCTCGGACGTCGTGTCCACTCCGTTTCCTCGCGAACTTGGTCCCGTCATGCGGCAGGTCCTGATTGGGCTACCTACGCTCGACATGTCACTCGTGCCGAGGACGTTGTTATCAACCGGGATCTTGACGCGAGCACGATGGAGAAAGGTCAAGCTGGACTCGATGATGAAGAGAAGTCAATAGTGGAGAGCAGACGTGCGAGCACTGTCGTCGCCCCCGCAGATGGACAGGAGGATGGCAGTCCGAAAAAAGTGGAAGACGAGGAGATGGCGCAGCAGGAGCAACCGCCTCCCGACGGCACTGAGATCACTATGGAGTGGAGGGAAGGATCAGATAAAGTCATTGAAAGACGGGGAGGTCCTGGGAATGAGGTATGTTCCATATGCCTTCTATGATTTTCTATCTTCTGAGGATGTGTACCTGACTTTTCATTTCAGGTAGACGTTGAAATTATTCATGACGCTTATAAAGGGGAAGTTTCCCCCAATATTGCGACACGCGTCCTTAACACCGCGCGTTCCTATCTTCATCATACCCGCCACTCTCCGAAGGAAGCTCCCAAGAGTATAGAGCCGGTTGCAGAGAAAGTTGAAGACGCACCCATTCCTGCGGAGGAGCCGCAAAAGGTCTCTTCCGCCAGTGTAGTATCCCCCGGGGAAACCGCCGCTGGACCTAGCCAAGCTAGTGTAGAAGGCGAACCTGACGACGACGAAGCTTGGGCTTCTGAGGACAGCGGGGAAGATACGATTGCCAGCGCTTCGATCGCCCGATCGCCAAGCGAGCGCAAGAAGCGAGCGAGGTCGAGCAAAGGGAAGGCCGCAGTGAGGCAGCCTGGTGTTGGGTTGAGCAAAGGACGCCGACGATCTTCCTTCGGCGAGCAGGGTCGCTACTCTCCCCATGCTCGGCAGCCCTCTGCAGACGTTTCACAGTCGCCTTCCCCCCCAAGCGAACCTGCGCAAGCTGCCAGCGATGGACCAGAGGATGTTGACCGACGCGGTCGTCCGGACCGGAAGAGTAGCAGCCTTTCATCTCGTCCATCCGCTCACCATCGACGGCTTGAATCCCTTCGTCAGCCACAGCACTCTCGCGAAGCCTCACCAGCCCGCTCTATCCGCTTCGCCGACGAACAAAGATCCGGCACGAGTACTCCGCGCATCTTCACAACGCAAAATGAACCTTGGTTGCCGGGCAATCAAGTAGACGACTCTCCTGTGGACGAGGAAGAGGAATCTATGAAAGGCAAGGTCACTTTCGACCTCCCGAAGCCTTGATTTCTGTCTGCTGCCAAGTATGCTTATCTATATCATCACATCCGATCTTCTTCATGCATACATCTTTGACATTCCCCCTAATACATAGTTACCACCATCTGTGTCCATAGAGTTTCCCCTACATTCAGCCAAAGGCACATATTTTCCGCGCTACCAGTACCGATCCGACCTCCCCCAATTCTTGCTCTCTTGCATTGTATCGTTTGATTTGCATAGGGCTTGATATCTCTGTAGTCATAATCGCATCTCTATCACGTAACATGTTTTCCATGGTTCAGATCGCCGAGGAGCATGAGTCTGCTGAGTAAGAAGAGGGTGAACGACAAGATCTTTCCAAGCACGTTCCTGATGTCAGACCACTCCAGGAAGTCAAAGACATGCGCCACGAAGACGGCTTGAGCGGGTCCGCTTGCCGACACTATTTCAAATGGAGGGTGAACGCCGTCGATGTACATCGCAGCGCGTAGACCAGACGTGAAGCCGTCTTCATGGAAGCCGTACCCAAGCCATGCGCCTGCGTAGAGGATCCCCCTCCGGCCCTGTATGATCCCCATTTGTCTCTGTGATTCGAGAGCCTATGGTAAAAAGGGTGTTGACGAAAACGATCGAGTCGACCATATATAGACGGACGCTAACCTCCGTGTTCAATACAGGGTGATCGTATCGGAACCGCGCTGCGACGGTGCCCCAAGCAGGTTCCGCAGGAGGATTTAGGGTTAGGAGGACTGGACCGTGCTTGTCCGCAGACAGATGCTGTAACTGGTTCATGTTATCTAGGAGCATTATCTGATACTGAGTTTCACGAGTGCCAGTGACGAAGGGAGGAAGCGCATACACGTCCTACAACACGAGGATCAAACAGCTGTTGACATCGTTCAGAGATGAAGATGACACTCACAATGAAACCCTGTTGACGTTGGCTTTGAAGACGCCGTTCGGACCGACAGCTGGTTCTGTGAACGTAAGATAGTTCCAGCACGACCAAGCTGATCTGCTTTTGGGCATGAGCTACAGGGTCTGTGTCTCAGTGATATCGATAAACCCCGAGGATCTCGCATAGACCCACATTGACATCGTTATGTAGAACGGCCTCGTTTCGATTCCAGGCAAAGCGACCCAAGATCGTTTCCTCCTTTGGTGTAATCCCATGTCCAGCCTTGAGGAGTGAGAGCGTTGTATCGGAATGGCAAGCCATAATCACGCGATCGAAAACCAGTGATTCGCCACTTGCGGTTGTGACAGTGAGACAGCCCTCGGGATTTCCAACAGACACGATGGGAGTCGCCAGGTGGAGTTGGCTCGCTGGGAGCTTTGCTAATATGGCGTTTACATACTTATGACTGAGGGATAGAATGGCATTCATATCATGGCTGTGGCAAACATGAACCCCATACCTTCCGCCTTGGATGGTACACCAGAAAGGCTTGCCTGTTACCTGGAGCAGGTGATGGTTGCTCATAAACTTCACCTGAGGACACGCCTCAATGAGTGGATGCCTAAAAACGAAGAATGACATACCAAAGTCTGGGCAGGGAGCTCCAGCATACACTTGTCAGGCGGAGTGCTCCAGATGGCAGCGGTCAGAGGCTGAAAGGACCAAATGAAGATGTCGTGTCAAGTTAAATGTGGAGACTCACGATGAGGTAGTCTTCGCGGAAAGTATCGGAGTACCCCTCTCGGGCGATGTACTCTCCGATAGAAATGTTCTCTATAATATTGTCATTTACCACGAGCCTTCGAGCGCACGCGTTGAAGCGCAGAATATCGTAGAGTAGCCTCCACATGCTCGGGTCCAGCAGGCGGGATGGTTGACAAAAGATACCGGTCAAACCGTTGGCCGCCCATTCAAACAGACCGCGGTCCCTGGATACACTGAACGTCATCTTGGTAGGCAGAATGACGATATTTGGGTAACGGCTTAGAAAACGCAGGAAATTCGGATACGTCGAGGGGTTATAGACGATCTGGCGAACGGTCAACGACATTAGTATTCAGGTACTTGGGTGACTAGCTTACGAAGCCTCTGAAACAAAAGTAAGCTAGAGGAGGACTCAATAGAGCAGCGGCGAGCCTTACGTGTCCACGTCAACCTCCCCGCTGCCGAAGCGATAGCTCACTGTGTTAGCGTGTCCACCAGCGCGGTCATCAGCTTCAAACAGGTGAACTTCATGGTCACTATGTTCGTTCAGAAGCTAGGTTTCCAATGAGCAACCCCGAGAAGTACACTGTGACTATAAGACGTACCCATGTTGCACCAAGTCCAGAGACACCAGCGCCTACAACTGCAATCTTCATCGCTGGGCAACTTATTGGCACAGGAGAGAGCTGCAAACCCACCCTGGCACTTCTGCCCATTTTATAGGGACAGAACCAACGTGATTCCGCCCAGCCCGGAGACGCGGTCGAGCAAGATAGAAGAAGTAGTCTCGCCTATTATGGTAGTCTTCTCCCCGCTGTCAATGACGGGGCGCGCATCGAAAATTCAGCGCTCCGAAAGCGTTCAACGGCATAGCAGCTACGCAGCTTGCATACTAATACATCTGGAGAAATTGATGAATACAGCTAGGTCCTACCTTCAGGCGACCATCCGGGGTTGTTCACCTCAATACCCCCAACACCTCCTTCATAAACTCCATCGACCGTCAGTTCCAAGGTCGGTGTGATAGGGCCGTCCTCCATCGCCCACAAAGCCACTGCAACAGTGCTAGAAAATCCTCAGCTGCGTACCAAAACAAAGCGAACGGCTCCACTTACTTCTCGCCGTTGTAATTGAGAATACCTTGGTGAACAGGGAACTTGTATTGAGGTCTACGAAGCGAGTATATAAATCCCCTGAGAGTCGATGTCTAAGCCACACTCACCCGAGGTTTGCCACTCTCTTGCCCATCATCCATCCGTTGACATATAGTTGAGCACGGTACGGCTGGGATGATTGATCAAAGGTGAAAGACATCAAAACGTCTAGTTCTTCTGCGATGTCGAGGTTGAACGTGGTAACAAAGAACCCCACTCCGGCGGTGCTGTTGGGAAGGCCAGCAGAAAACTCTCTTGAAACCCACGACGAAGTGTCGTATCCTGGCAGATGCCAGCCCATCCGCTCGCTGTATAAGCCACCCTCATTGAGAACACCCCTGACTTTGTCCGGGAAGCTATTCGAATGTCAGAAGAGGATCTCCGCGTGCTTGTGTAAACGCACTTCGAGTAACCTCCAATTTTGCCTTGGACCTTCCACTCGCCAAATTCGCCAGTATTGAGCATGAATCCACGGACCCCACGAGGCGACTTCTCTTCATCAACGTGGGCTGAAGCTGTCATCAGTCAATGTCCGACATCTGATGGCAATAGGGTTACCGTCTCCGTTTTCATTCAATCCCATGTTGTCCTAGAGATGTCGTCAGGAGAAAGGTCTATGCAGTATGATGCGACTAACCTGGAGGATAGTGATAACATTGTCCTGGTCGTAAAGCAAGGAACCAGGTGGGAAGTAGAACTTTTCGTCAGTCTCTTCCATGATGTTTTTGTTGCTCGTTGAGCTTAGTTGATTGTCTATGCTCAGTATATCACGGGAATCGTCAATGAACACTTACTTTCCATATGACGTGTTGAGGAAGACATCGTTGACCCAAACACTCGCGGCAAAAGCTGGGAGTGAGACGTCTAAATGAGTGTGCTCTTCTGACTGATGGGGTCTTATGACAAACCTTCACCGCCGTTGATGGAAAGGTTGACAGACTTGGTATTCTCAGTGGCATGGAAATGACCGCGCCAAAGCACGATATTTTCACAACTGTCCCCTCTTGGTAAGTTGTTGCCTCAGGAAAGGATCAGGGGCTACTCACTACTCATAATCACAACCATAAAGAACACGACCATCCCCATAGTACGGCTTGAAAGGGATGTTAGTCTTCGTATGATTCGCAATCGTCCAGTCGGCATCTGAGTAGTTGGATAGAATTTCTGGAAGGCTGTTCGCATACTTCCATGCAGTCAAGGGAGGGGCGACAATTCCTGATGCCGAGACCGAAGGCGAGATCTGGGCAGAGAATCCACCCTGTAGGGTGAGAGTTTCAGTAGTAGCGACGTCTGCCGCGATAGGTATCCCGTTCCAGGTGACGGCTTTCACAGTGTCCGGGGCAATCACGGTCAACCTGACACTCTCGTAGAGGTCACCCCGAATAGCAAGGGTCGTTCCTGAGATGGTGGCGTTCCGTACGAGGTAAGGCCCGCCGATGAGCACGGAGGTATTAGTGCCGTATTGCCAGTAATTCGCGAAGTCGGCGGATTCGTTCGTAGCGATTTCAGGGGACCAGAATGTGCCGGCGGTAGTGGTGTCGCTGTAGAGAATCAACTGCTCACTTGAGTCCCAGATGGTCACAAGACCATCGATGCCAGCAAGGAACGCCACCGTAGTGATACCATCAGTTGAACTATATGCGACACTGGCAGACTTTGCCTGCAGACGAGGAGTTCCTGTGAGGGCAAGTGCGATCTCATGCTCCTGGTTGGGATCGCCATATAGGAAAAGGACGTCCCTGGTGCCGATCTTGCCAGCGTAGAGAACCTGAGCTGTCGAATAAAGGACTTTCGAGGATCCAAAGGAGTAGTCTGTCACGATGACTTTCGACTGTCGACCACCCAGAGTAATCGTCGAGACAACTCTTGGGATCTGGAAGGAACCAGCCGACGTGGTCACACTCAGTTTGAAATTTGTCGTGGCCCTGCAAATATTTACTCCAATTAGACTACTTTCAAACAAACGAATGGCGGGCTCACGTAGACGTTGAATCGTTTTGTCTTGCGATGAAGAACGATGCGTTCGTGTCGGGATTCGCCAATAAGGTGACAAACGCGGATTGATCCGAGACCGAGACAGCGCCACTAGAGCTGTCGCCGATGTGGTCTGTCTGATAGAATTCTGGAGAGCTGCGCAAGAAAAGCCCTTCACGCTTGAGCTCAGGGTACTTGAAGGTCAACTCTCGATTCTCGGCAATGGCACTTCCATAGTCATATGACGCTGAGAAGTTTGTTAAACCCAAGGAAAGGGGATGTTGAAGCAAACTTACTATACACTCGGGGGAAGGGAAGTCCACCCCATGAGGTACCCCTACGAGGGGATGTGAGCACTAGTGTTGAAAGATAAGACATGGACGATATACCCATAGAGCATGTAATAGTTGATGAGCTTTGCATTTGCAGCCCAAAGATTAAGATTGAAGACGTTCTCAAAGTCGGCTCCTGTAAGCACGCGACATTGGTCATAGCCTGAAGTACTACGTCAATGCCCTCATCCCCGCAATTGACGAAAGACCAAACCTGGTGCGGTAGGACCCCATGCGTCGAAAGCACCACCCTGGAACTAAATCACGGTCACCATGCGCTCCGAGGACAGAAAGGGTGTATGACGAACTTCGGGGACATAAAAAGGTCCACTTGGGTTAGCACCTGGCAATAATGTGAATAAACCCAGAATGAGGGGAGAGAAGCAACACACTCTCATGATAGCTATGGTAATTCGTGACCACCGGACTCCATACTGTAGGATTGGAACAGTCAAACCCTTGCGGGTAAGAATCAAGACTACCGATAAAAGCGAGGGATTAGTCGTTACTCCTACGGGGAAGGCGCAAAAATTACCCATAAATATCTACGGCGCCCTGTTGGGTATAGATCAGATGAGATAAGACAGAGATCGAAGTTGCCCACAGTTCCGTTTATCCAATTTCTTTTTTGCCTAGCATCGTTTGCTGACAGGGGTACCACAATACTAGAATTGTAGAAGACATTCTCAAGCTCCGAAAAGTATTCTGCATGCGTAATTGTAGATTGAGACCATTCATTATCTATGGAGGTCAGCGGTCAGATGGAGCAACTCTGCCAGAAACATGGTACAAACCAATCTGGACGGCTAAGAACCCACGTTAGACGTGTTTTAAATACAAAATAACGAAACCATCTTACCAATTATTGGTCCTCCTTGAGTAATTTGGTATGGCGCAGTTTCCTTGATGACCCCCTGGATATAATCTTGCCATGCAGCACTCCAGTCGGTTGCGTTTGTTCTTAGCTCTCCAGCCACTTGTGAAGTTATCCAATGGGCAATTCCTCCCGCAGTTGTTTCAGCATTGATGTAAGGACCTGAAGAAGTGATGCCTCAAGAGTACGCTCGCACCCGAAACGAAATAGTACTTACCAGGTCGAAAGACGATCCATAGGCCGGTCTGCTTCGCAGCTTCAAAGAGTGGCTCCAGAGCACGGTAGTCGTTGAAATCAATGACCCCCGGCGCGGGATTGATCAGAGCCATGTGACTGTAAACACTGATCGCGTTGAATCCTGCGGCCTTGATCTTCTGAAGAATATCAAGCCATAATCCAGGCACTGGCAAGCGGAAAGTGTGAAACTCTCCGGAACTGAGTCGAGTCAATATAATACGTGGATATCGGGTTTAGAATGCACGTACTGAAGGAAAATGCGTTGTCCCTTTAATACCAGACTGTACTTGTCCCAAAGAACGTCAGTCGTACGCCCATTTCCAGTGAAGTTCGGGGCTGCAACTTCGATTCGTTCTTCTGTAACTTGCGTTTCGAAGATGTCTGTTGAACCGGTGGGGGATGCGAACCACACCTTCAAAGAGGGCTTGACAGGTGAGACAAGAATACATAGGACCGACAGAGCCGCGACAAGTATCCAAGATGGTCTACCCCGAGTCTTCTTCTTGGTGGTACTGGTAACACCCCCAAGAGGCAGCACGTTCTCTTCCGCTTTCGAAAGGGGTGTCTTCTTCGTCATCTCATCCCGGCCTGTATCGACGTTCATACTCGTCATAAACGGGATTATAGTGTGGTTATCCACGGGGCGTTCCGGGCCCGTGCCAGTGACGCGTACGAGAACTTATAGAGAGAAATCTGGAGCAGAAACCTGTAGACGGTCCGTCAGGCCTTCAGGAAGTAGCGTTCATGCCTGAGGTCGCCAGCAGTTCGGGAACCCACCACTCACGTTATGACTGTGTGAAAATCCGCTTAAGGGGCGAGTTGTGGGGAAGCTGAGCAGATCCAAGTAACTTCAGCAAGTCAGCTGAACCTTGGGGAAAGTGTCCTCGAGCGGACAAATTACATGACCGACATCCGCGGCGAATTCTGCTCATGGTTCTTCGCTCGCGACCGTGACGAAGTTAATCAACGACTACGTATACGAGTCGAAGCAGACCCAGATACACTAGCTAACAACACCATGTAGTAATACAGAATGTTTTCCTTGAGACCCGATCTACTCCCCTTGACCTGGAGGTGAAAGCACAACAGAGAAAAAGAAACAAAAAGGAGCGTGGATTGGATGATAGTGACACAACAAACAAGCGCATTGATGAAAGCGAATTTGGAAATCTGACGGGATTCTGTACAGAGGTGATTTTCACCACCCGATGGCATAGACAGGTTTCTGGGGAAGCAATAAGACAATGCGATTCAAAATTATGAGGTCTACGAACCACAGAGTCTTGACTGCGGGTCTGGGCAGCCTGTGGTTGTAGCTGTGAATCAGAAGCACAAAATGCTCTCGACCTTTCACGAACCTCTTGGTCATTGTGATAATGTACCGTCTCGACTGGTGCGTCTGAGATGGTTTCCACCATCATTTGCAACGGAAGGTTGAGTGAGCGATTGTGATCTGTGACCATTTGGAATGTTGTTTGTATCTGCTCGCGGTCAGTACCCCGCCCACGGATGCTTTTGCGCGTGTTGAGCCTGTACATTATGAGAAACGCATATTTCACGATACGGGAAATAGCTGGAACGTACGTTGCAATGAATGATATAGCGTATACTGGAGGGAAGGTCAGTCACCGTTTGTCGGAGTGAGTGGTAATCTCCTTACATTTGCTCAAAATGAAGTAGCAACCCACGAAAATGAAATTCTTCGGTAAAAGGTCGAACTATTGACAAGGCTCGCGTGAGGGATGCACAGCGAGTCATAGTGAACACATACAATGACCACCGTAGTGAAGCTCATCGCACTATGACATGATTGTCAACTAGGTGTCAGAGCTCGCCAAGTCAGAAGACTACCTTGTCAAAACACCGGTATTAACGGCGTATATGGTTAATGTTCTAATGATGGAGTCGGTCCTTCGATTGCGGTATTAGAAACCAAAAAAAATGCACATGGCAGACAAAGAAAACGTACTTTTCGTAGCTCACCCGCATGCCTTGCAGGTAGTAACACAAAGAGGCGGCAACAGAAATATCATTGAGGACACCAAGGCCCAGTGAGACACTTCCTAAAACCTGAAAAAAGTGCACCCATGAGGAGGGGCTTGAGCGGAGATCAATGAAAACAAACGAACCCGAAGATTCGCAAGATCAGGCATCGCATTGAGTTCAAAACTGGGGGCAATATTAACATTCTCAGCTCAAACGTCACACAGCAAAACGTGAGGGAGATTGGTCACCTTTTCACTGTAAAAGCTACAGGCATGTGAACTTTCACAAATAATGACACCGAGATCGACGGAAAACTCACTGGTAGCGAGACCTGCAATACAGGGAAAAGGCAATAGTATTTAGTCGGGCCAGACAGAAACCGAAACCATGACAACAGCCTACGCACCAAGTTGTCCAAACGTCAACACCAACTGCCCAACAGAATCAGACATTCGGAAAAATACGCCCCGATGTCAGACTTACAAGAATTCCCGTGAGCCACCAATTCCCATAGCTGACTAAAAGAGCAAATTATGAGAGGTCTCATGGCAGAATAGTTGGTTTCTTACACCGCCAGACGCGCATCGAGAAGAGGCTACAGAGAGCGATGTCAAAGTCAGACGAAGACCAGCGGAATGGTACACTCACATCTTAACAACGGTTCCGGCAAATGCCTAGACAACGAAGGGTTTATATAACTTTACACCGAGAGAACAGCAGTACTCACCCCGACGATCAGTTGGGACTGAGGCATGTCAGGTCAACGACGCTCAAAGTTTAAGATAACCGAAGCATACGCACAGGTAGAGACCTAGGTTCTTGTCAGAGCGTGGAGAAGGAGATAAAATGATACAACACACCAAACCGGTTTACTAAGGAGCGCAGCTACATTCATGTAGTTTCTGCATTGCATTAGAGGGCGATCGGTTACAAAAAGGAATAAGAACATACGTTACTGTGTAGAAGTACACGCAATGAGCGACGAGAGCTTGATGCGTTGTCTCAGTTAGCCTGAGGAATAACTTCGTAAACAGCCCAATGCTATGGTAAAAAGCTCGAACCATATCATCGCGACCTAAGCGTTGTTGAAGATGAGCTTTGGCGAAACAATGCGTGCTTTTGAAAACTCACAACTGCCTTATATCCAGATTTGTCCGAAGGATAGTTGCGATAATACGAGTACACCTGTATGGTAAACATGCCGTATAACCTACAAATTGTTAGGAAAGTCTCTCAAGGAATTGTTGACACTCACATCGCGGACACGCTGAAGCCTATGAACATGGCGCCGAGGGTGTTGTCGAAGTGGATACCTTGGAGCAGGGACGCCATCGTTCGATTCTTTGGAAAGAATGAACAAGATATGACAGGGACAAGATGAGGATATACCAAAGGAGGGTGCTTCGCTGGACAAACAGCGGTCGGCGGTACGATGATGATATAGACTGGAGCTGCAAGCAGCCTTCGAGGGCCGGGAAGAAGACTGACCCGGAGAAGGTTGCGTTCCTATGCACTCAGGACACTGGGGCGGAGTCTGGCGAAGCGGGGAGAGAGATATGCTGTGTAGCCAGAGCCATCCACTGTTATTTTAACCCATTAAACAAGCGAGTATGCGCGATGAGCTATATTCTGCTATATTCATGATAACTTCGCGTCAGAAATTAGAACCATATGTGTCGAGATTTGAACGCTTGCCTCACGCGGGACGCCTTCCTGCGCCTTCCCATGCGAGCCAACAATATAATTCAATGGTGATATGCAATAAGCCTGCGGTTATCTTTGGTGTCCTCGTGGTCACGTCGCCCAGCCTGGGACGCTGTCACCCCATCTGCGCCGAAATCTCAAATGGAGAATGGAATCGGACTTCGCGGTCCCGACTCTGCCCTGTTGGAGCGATCAATCAGTGGAGGATTCCTACTCTGTATGGCCTGAAAGTGCCTGGCCTTCAAGAGATGCAACTTGCGTGTGTTCTGAAAGGCTGTTCGTGTGCGTCATGCATCATGCAAAGCTGAGCAAGTGTACAGCTACCAACCGAGTGCCGATTACACCGGCAAATAGCGGACGTTCCCAGACAGAGGCACAATTGTATACCCGGTGAAATACGCCTATGGGCTTGATGAGTCTGAATTCGAGCCATAAGTAGTACGATTATTGATTCTGGCATGTCAGGAGGACAGTCCGGAAATTTAATCCACTGGCTATGAAAACTTGGAGCCCGGAACATGAACGCTCCATTCATGCAAAACATTTCAGGGAAGTGGAATGGACAAGGTCACGCGCTCTGTCAGACGTTTTATCTACTTACTAGAATTTTGATCGATAAGTATGATCTTCCGATCTACCAGTAGGTTCAGTCAGGCCCGCGAGTACACGTCACTACAGGTCACTACCTGTTGCTACGGTCTCGATGGTACCTGAGGCCGGGTGAATCATTGATGCGCACCGACCACTGTTTGACAGTGTTTGCCATGGAGTCCAACGATGGAAGAGACAAAGAGTTTAGACTCTTTCAAGGCACATCACAAATTAATAGACCGGCGCCAACCCGGAACGGACTCCACAATAATGGAAGTAAAGGTCTTTCGGAATGGAAACGGGCCAGACATGGTTACATGGAGGTCAATTGAGCGCTAAGCGCAGACGCAATGGGAAGCTTTCATACGCACATGTCAGTTCGGGATTGGCCTGCTCCCTTTAGAGATACCCGCGAAAGATCACGCTTTGGTACACCAGAGCTTCTGAGTCCATCACCCGTGATGAACTTTCTTTCACGCACGGTTTGGGATTGGCCTGCTACCTTCAGATTCAGAATAAGAATACCGCGAGGCGATAAAGCGATTTACTGTATTCCCATCCCGCGAAGGTGACCCCCTTGTGCCTAGTTTCTTCAAGTCCCGAAGACGGTTATATCTCCATGATGATTTCCTTTGCGCCAAACGACAATTCCAATCCCCATGTCACTCTGGCTCTGCCTTCGGGACGATATGCTCCACCGGAGGCTCGACGTCATCAGTCCCCACTTCAGCTGCGGTGGTGGCGTTCTTGCCGAAGTCAACTGGCACAGCAACACGAGTCAGGCCCAGCAAAATTGATTCTCTGACTCGTGGGTTGGAGCTTGCATCAACACCCGAACCACGCCCAGCCCCTGTGCCAGCTTTGGAAATGGCTGGGAGCTCTGATCGAAGCCCACGCAGAATATGCCCGGGAGTCAGGACGAGCGAAAACTTCTTCGACCTCTTTCCTCGACTGCCTTTTGCGCCAGCCACGGTGGGGGTGGCGCTCGACACAGCAGTTGCGTCGCGTTTTGCAATTTCGATCGCTGATCGAAGTAGGGTAGAGATAAAAGGTTTCAGTGTCGCCGACAGCAAAGCCGCCGGTGCAAGGCAATGTTCGACTTGTTCCCTGCTTGGAAGGAGTGCTGGATGTCCTCGAGGTGGTGGTGGGAACGTGGGAAAGGTAGGGAGACCCAGCCTTGCAACGTTTTTGTACACAGCAAGGACGAGGTCTGGTGGGTTGGGCGTTATCAAGTCGCGTGGTGTATAGCGACAGATCGGCAGCGGGAAATGCAGTGCTCGACTCTGCGCCGTGAGTAACTGAGGTGCGTGCACTGCTTGGTTGAGCTCATCCTGCCATGACAAAAGTTTGGTCAGGTTAGTGAGAGGGAACATTGCACCATATCGCTGGTCCGCCGCAGAGACAACAGCACAGGTCCATCGGACATCGTCTTCGCTCTTAACATCGTATCCAGGATGCAAGCGCTTTTTGATGCCGCATACTGGGCAGACTTCTTCACCCAAAATTGGTGTCGCTTCCTTTTCTTTGCCCTTTTTCTTCGGCTCCGGTGGAGGTGCTGATGTGGGAGTTGATGGACGAGGGAAGTGTGAGCCGTCCTCAAGAAACATATAGACGTCGCCAACCGTCAGTGGTGTTCGTTGAGACGGAGGAAGGGACGCCAGATGGTCGACATAAAGGGAATGCAGCGCGCGAGCACGACCCCACTGTAACAACGATTCAACGTCAACGGTTAACGGCAGCTCCAGCTCCAGCTACGCACCTCAACAGCCTTTCGCCTCCCAGGCACCAACGCAAGTAACTGTGTAGGGTTGGCGACTAACTTGTACGGGACTTGGACAGTTATCCGCGGTTTCACATCTGGGCTTGCCATAAATAGAGAGCAAGTCCGAAGAAAAGAAACGTACCCTTCGCGGTCATAGGTACCCTCGGCAAGAGAGTCTTCAAGACATACTCGTAGTCTACGATAACACAGGAAGCTCAGTGTCTTTCCTAGCTGGGAAGAATATGGCGCTCACTCTCTTCCTTAATCGCAGGAGTGCTCCTCTGTTCTGAGTTAGGTTGCGAGGTGTTAGATTGGGAAGAGTCGAATGGAAACCGTCGATCGAGGGATGGCAACGGGGGTGGGTTCCCTTTTGGAGCAAGAAGGAGCTGGGTATTACGGTCAAGCTCGACATCGAGCAATTGCTCTAAGCCGGCAACTGACGCGGAGGACTTGAATTGATCAAGCTATCAAAAGGTGGATCAGCTTTAATTGTTCCAAGCACAAACACACACGAATGAAAAATACCTCAACCCAATGTTCTACCTCCATCTTACCGCCGCCGACCCATTCAAAGATGATTTTAGCCATAAAGGGTTCACTAGCGGTACCAACCACTGCGAAAGGCTGCTGTTGAACACTCAAAAAGATGGGCGACACCGTCTTTGGTGGCACGACTGTAACGCAAGTGAGGAATGATGCTAACGGGAGGGACTGCGAGCATTGTTTAGGTCGAGGAAAAGAAACTGAACAGCATAACCACCAAACTCACATAAGAGGGTGCTGTGATTCCGAGCATCCAACGATACTGATCAGAGGTGCCTAAATGGGCCCGCCGAGCTGTGCCGGATGAGCATGATGCAATAATCAAAGTTGTCGTTGATCGCACCTTCTGTGAGGAATAAACTACGGTCCTCAAGACGGATGCGTGCCGTGATGTGGAAGCGTGACGATGTGGTCCCAGCGGGAAGAATGGTGGAATCCGAGAATTCATTTACTCCTCCGTCCGCTCCTGCGGGTAAATCAACCACAAGGTCGAGATCTTGCCGCGCAGTGCTTCGGTGCGGATAACGCATTCGGAAGCTTTTCTTGAGTTGGTTTTCTCCGGAGACAATCCCGTCCGTTTGCGAGCTCTTATCGTCGATGGTGGTGATGTCGACATGTTGACCTTCATCATGAACGTTGATGCACCGGCGCTTAGGTGCGCGACCGAGGAATTGTGCCAGGGCAGGAGAATCTGCATGAAGGCCAAGCGTGCGCGATAGGAGGGTACTTGGTGCAGGGATCGGTTGTTCCAAGGAAGTTTCCGGCGCGAGGAATGCTGACGGAAGGCCGGGTTGGACGTCATCGACGCCTACCGCTCTTTCAAATAACCTGCGCAACCCAACAACACTACCACCCCAAGATACTTCCACACCTTCTTGCTCGTATGCGTCCCAAGTCTGTTCGTCCGCAGAAACCGGGATTGCGCAGGCGGTAATGCATGCATCGTGACTTGCCCATTCGACACCGTGGGCTAGTCGTGCATGATTGAGTAGTCCCTGGAGCGTAGTGAACTGCGTTCGGCCACAAGTCGGACAGGTCAGGATCGCAAGTTGGATGTGGGAGGTGCTGGATGGAAACTTGAGATACAAACATTTCTTCAGCTGCTGAGACGGTTTGGGGGTCCTGGAAGGACGTGTCTTGGGAGCACGTTGGAGAGCATGTTGATGTGAGACAGATGGAGCAAATGAGCTGGGAGATGGCGGTCCTTCATCTGGCAATCCAGCATCAAAGATAAAGGCCGAAGGCGCCTCGAAGGCGTCAAAAGCATCAAGAGCAGCATCCTGAAAATCGTCCCCCTCTAAAAGCTGTCCTTGCGGTTCTTTGACGTTTGAAAGTGCGTCCAACAACTGGAGAGCCCACTGTATGCGACCTTCGATGGTAGACGCAAGACGCTTGCGGATGGCAACCTCCAGGTCGATCTCATTGTGAATGTCGTGAAGCATGTCGGGGCTCAAAGAGTCTGCGGGTCATCTCGGTTCAACCGAAACAGAGAATACTTTGACAAGACGTACCATCCTCACTTGGTGAATCGAAGTCATCCTCGCCTGAAGTCGGTTGATCTCGTTTTCTTTTGAACATTCCAAGGTGTGGAGGGGCTACATGGCACGATATTGGAGAATGAGTCATGCGTACCCATCTATCCTAACCACAGTCGTTGTGGTAGGAGAGTACCCTTTGAGGCCTGCCACTGCATTTCGACCCCTCCTGTAGAGGTGTGTACCCGGATGACCGAACCCTAGGCTAGGATGCATCTACCCAAACAATGTCTCCGTCCAATCCGAGTGCATCGAAACCACTGAATTTCTAGGACACATGACTGACCGCAAGAACACGCGAAGAACATGTACGCTTTAAGATATCTACCGATCTTACCATGACATTCACCCGGAACCCCTTTGTAAACGCACCGAGCACTTCTGAGGGTCATACAACTTTCTGGAGTCATTGCTACGCAATAATTTTGCTATACGTTCGGCCCCGTCGGACAGCCTCGTCTGCCTTTTGCAGAATTCCTGGACCCGAAAGTGGTCCAGGTCTCACTTTCAAAATTGTGCGTCCACTGATGGGATGTCGGTCCGGATTACCGTCTTTGTCAGCGACGAAACCCCTTTTTCAAAGCTTGTATTCTGTTGCTCCACAGCTCTCCTCTCCCTCCATCGTGTTGACTAGGACTGTTGTTGCCTTCATCTCACTGTTTGCTCCGTATCCTGACCGTCAATGAGTTGCCCTTCGTGATTTTGTCTGTGTGATCTGACATAGGTACTACCACTGACTGTGTTCAGCATCATAGTAATTACAGTAATTACTTGGATGATTCCAGCCTGCCAGAGACCTGGCGAACAATAAAATGTAAATGTGACAAAATTTAGATGCCCCCCATGGCCCCATTCATTGTTACAGTTGCAACGAGGGCATGTTGAACTGCGAGTCTGGCGGCGGGTCCAGGGTTGCCCGGAGGGCCGTTGAATGAAAATGACAAACCCAAGTTCAAGCCTGATGTTCACGACCGATCCGGCAGAATTGCACGAAGAGGAGGTTGCTTCTCGAGGTAAGCGGCATTCTTCATCATAAAGCTATACTCGCTACCATCCCCCTAGGTCAAACGTATTGTTATCGAACGCCGAACGAGGAAACGAAGTACTCACAATCATATTCATGGGGAAACCAAGGTCGAATGGAATAACGCTCTCCAGATACTGGATTTGTTCTGGGCTGAGGGCGATCTCCAATGCCTCAAGGTTGGCCTCCAACTGTTCGACCTTGCGCCCTCCAATAATCGGGAACACATAAGGCGTCTTCTGCATGATGTATGCAATCGCAACCGAAGTGATCTGCTTCGCACCGACATCTTTCGCCACTTTCTCTAGCGCTGCGCTCATGGTCTTCTCGTTTTCGTTTCGCTCCCAATCTGGAGTGTAAATAGTTCGGCCCTTCTCACCTGATTGACGGCGGCGCTCTTCTTCCTCGTCGGTGCGGAGCTTTCCGCCTGCCAGCACTCCCCATGGAGCCAAGGCCATACCTAGGGTTGTCCGTGAACCAACGAGCAGCGACCCTGAAGATTGGGACATACCTTGAGCTTTGCACATGGGAATGATGTCTCGTTCAAAAGAGCGCTCCATAATATTCCAGAGACCCTGGTAAATTACGAAGGGCGTCTTTCCATGGTCACGAGCGTACTGATTTGCCTGGGACACCACCCATGCAGGTGTATCGGAAATACCCTGGAAATTAGAGGGTTCAATCGGTGAAACTGGACATTGCGAAAAGTGCCAGGAACGTACCAGGTAGAGAACCTTTCCTTGTTGGACAAGGATATGAAGGCCGTTCATCATCTCCTCGATGGAAGTCTGCCAATCCCACCAGTGGACATACAAAATGTCTATGTAGGTCGTTCTGAGCTTCTTCAGGCTATCTTCTACGCTGATATGCATGGACTTGACGCTGCCTCCCGTGAATGCTATTTTTTGCTTTATGTCAGGCTCATTGCGCACGTAGCACGAGGCATACTAAAAAGTGAGCACGAGCACAGTGCTAGGCAACGAACGAGGAGGACGAACCTTGGTCGCAATGATCAGTTGATCTCTGATTCCACGTTGTTCGGCCCATTCACCGATGAACCTTTCTGAAGTCTGATCCTGGCTGCAACAGGAGTTAGGTAAATATATAACTATCCATGCGCAAGATACTCACTAGTTGTTCGCTGTGTCAATGAAATTTCCGCCCGCTTCATAGAAGGTGTCCAGCAACTTGAAGGAGGACTCTTTATCCATGCTCCCCATGAATTGTCCCCATTTGTCTCCGATGCTCATCGCACCGAGTTGGATGGGGGAAACATGAACCGAGGCATAAGGTGCCAAGGCTCGATATCGAGCAAGACGAGAAGTAGGCTTCTCAGCTGGGGCCAAAAGAGTTGACATCTTGGTCGTGGTGGTTGGATGAAAGTCGCGACACTGTACATACTACACAGGGGTTACTGTAGGAACGAGATGTGCATCATGCATTACGTTTTACAATATCCAATTCCGCACAGCTCAACAAGAAATGTGGGCGAAAAGAAGAAAAAAAAGGAAGGCACACGCTAGCGACGGCCAGATCAAGTGGTGTCCATAATGTAACCAGTCCAAGAGTGTTCCACCAGTACACTCAAGCAACATGCATTGCTCCATCACGAGAGACTCGACTTAGTTGGTTTCCGCATCAGTGTAAGGGGTCGTGGCAAGTCCAACTTGAGCGTTACCGGTGTCGAAGATACTGTAGAACCGCTGAAGCCATACAAATCCGTCTGTCGTCACGTTATGTTGTTGTAAGCCAGAAACGTGCATCCAAGTTTACTTATAAGCGACGTACTGATAAAGTCCAGACCGGAACCACTCGGGGATCCAAGATCAGAAACGACCAAATAAATCTGGTTCGGCTGGCCTCCCAGAACGCTGTTAAGAGCTCGGGGCCAAATTTGGGCGTTGGCCGTGAGTTCGTAGGTAATCTGTCGCCGGAGAGATCCACCAGTTAGTTACTCAGGGAACTCTGTAAGCGCAACACGCAAAACTTACACCACCAATGTTGAAATACAAGTTCTGGAGGTTCGTGTACTGTGCCTCGGTGATTGTGAGCAAACCAGTCGTCCTATTTCTTCAGTACCCGTCATGCTGTCGTGGTGCAACTAGTCACTGATCCATGGCGCGCCCCGTTGCTCGCTGGTAGGCCTGGAAGGCATCCGTGGCAAGGAGGAGAAGAGTGGTACCAGTGTCAACGATACCGGCTGTAGTGTTTAGGAGGGTCGTGTTGGTCCCATAAGTAACTGACTGGTCGATTCCCCAGTACTATGCCATAGGCCCATTATGAGAACTTGAATGCTGATCGGCACAACCCAGTTCGAACGACTTACGTTCGATGCGGGAGAAGTGGTCGTGATTGGGACAAAGTTGATTTCACCCGTGTACCTAATTCGCAGACTTCTCAGGAGGACACCAGGGAGGACTTTCAGAGAACTCACTTCGTGTCGTCAGTGCCTCCAAACGTGAGCTCGCCGTTCATGACACCCGTAGTCGATGATGGCTCGTAGAAGATGCCCAGAGAGTCAGATGAGATCAGACCTTGCGAGTAAAGGTTGTCCGACACTGTTGGCACCTCCGTGGTGTTCGAAACAGTGCCATGAGTAAGGTCGACTGGGCCAACTCTGTTAGTTGCGAATCAATGCGCCATTGAATAGTAAGTAGCGCTGGTATACTCGCCCAAAAATACCATCTACATCGTCGAAGCCTTGGGCAGATGAAGCGACACCGATAGATTGGTTCTGAATTACGAGACTGGAATTCAACGTGACTGTATCGGTATCTGCAAGATTGAAGAGCATTAGTCCGATTCCTGCAAAGAACGATAGAATACCAACATTCTTCTCCTGACATAGTCCCGGAGCCATAGCTGACGTTCTATATTCGAATTAAGTTTCCTACGCAAACAAACGGACAACAAGCAGACGTACAATTGTGTTCCCAGTGTCTTGGCTAGTGTTCGTTGGGTTGTATGGCGAATTCGCATGAACTACCTATAGCAACGTGAGCTCCCCAAGCCCTCAAACCAACCCGGGCTTCCATAAAACCTACCAGTATCAATCAGAAGGGTGTATTGACTTGGTGGGTTCCCAACGCCAACGTTCATCGTATATGTGACCCCTGAATCTGTCACGTCGATGCTATCAGCAGCAGCGCTCCCACCGGCACCCGTTCTAGGCACAGATGCTCTATCGGTAGCGCCACCCGTCTTGTGATAATGGTGAGGACGTCTGCGGCTGTACGCCTCTACGAAGGGACGAGGTCCATGGGGCGAAATGCCCGCGAGGAACTTGGCAGCACGCGCACGGTCACGTTGGAGAATTTCCTTCGCACCAGCGGCTGCGCGGAGACGCGTCGCAAAGGGAATGGATGAGATGACGACTCTGGACATGACTGACTTTCCAGGGAAACAAGTGACGGACGATGGGGGAGATTCTTTGTCTGCAAAAAAGAGAGGCTTTTATAGAGTAAAAAGGCGCAGCAAAACTGAGTCAGGCTTGCTGGTGCCATTAGCCAGTCGTATGACAGACAATGGGGCGGAGACAGGACAGCCTGAGATGACCCCGTCCTCGGTTCTAGCAGCAACCCATGTCAAGGAGGAAGGGAGGCAGCCTTAGAATGGAAGCCGATACGGTTGTGAACTCCACCAACAGTGGGAAGCCAGAACAAGCGACGATCAATGAATTGCTCGGCTCGAGAGGATCGCCCAAAGTTGCAATACGCACACAACCCCTCAGAGGAAAGGCACCCGTAAAGGGCGTGGCTAGGCATCGTAGCGGTCCGCCATCGCTGAGAGTCACGGCATGATCGAGGTTCGCGTGATCGGAGTACCGTGGTTCAGAGCAATAGTGAACAAGACCGCGAACTCTGCGGCGTAGCCTCGGAAACGAGTAGGATGCGAGGAGCTGGTGACAGAACTCGAAAGTGGGGATAGTTTTCTGTCCGACGAAGGATGAACGGGTCATTTAGATGGTTGCTTGCCAAAGACATCCCGATTGGATCCCTTCGGACTTGCAATCAGCAGGATCGTGTGCTCGTTCTCACAACACAGGACTAGGCGATAGAAGCATGCGATAGTGTGCTTGAAGGACAAAAACGTCCGGTCAAGTGATAAAGGTTCCGGATGGATCGCACTTCCTTGAACCGTGGAAACCGACAGAACAGCCAAGGTCAATTGACTCACCAGCATCAAAAGATAAGCTGCGGCAAAGTGCGAACTTGATGGGGGGTAAATGCGGGATGAAAGCAACCAATATGGGTATGTTGAATGAATCAGAACACTGTCGATAACGATTAACTGATTCAAAGTTTCGCAGAATCTCTAGTTCCCTGCCGTCTGTTCACCTCTGTGGGTAGCATCAACGCCATCTGGTCAGCAACCGCAATGCAGTACTGATCATCCCTCCATCCCCTCGTGACATCTCCTTGGCCGAGTTCAGAAGGTGCTGTCCAAACCTCTACTCTCGCGTTGTGGCGTCCTTCCGGTTCGGTTTGGAAACGAGATTCGCTGAACACGCCCAGCGTGCGATTTGAATGTTTGTCAGACGATGGTATCCTGGCTTTAAACTCGACTGTCATGGTAATGGTGGGGAACCAACTATTAGGGTATTAATTCAGTCAGTATACTGCCTCCACTTGCGAGGACACTCACCCTCTCTTCCCTACTGAGCTACCTGGTTCGCTGTGGGGAATAAGATTCGGCAAATTGACGCAGGAGTCACAAAAGAATGGAATTGCGGAAGTTACGATCTTGTCATCCTCGTGAGTTAGCTGACTCCAAGCGCCCCACTCGACCCCCCCTCCTCCGACTGATTCACTGGTCGTCCTCAGCGGGTGGCTTGGGTCCTTATTATGGCTGAGCAAGACGCCATCCACAACCATCTGTAACTCCATATGTCTCGCCCATGACGGTTTGACTGCATCACGGGTCACTGTACTCGGGTGCGAATACAATGGCACACGCCGTGCGTAAGGAGATGGGGGGGCCAATATCCTGCCGGATTGCGAGGGAGAGAGATCGCCAAAGATGAGGTGGGCAGTTATTTTGACGTTTCCCTGGAGGTGGATGTTATGTTGGTTTAGTCCAATAAAGGTGAGACACCGACCTTCTGCACCAGTTCTGCAAGAATGTTGGTGAATGTCTTGCCGGATTTCAGTACCTTCACTCGGACTTCGCCGACGCCAGCGTTGGTTGCCCGGAGGTAGTGTGCGCTTACGTGGATGGGGTCTGCATGGTTGGATCCAGCCTGCTCCTGAATGCAAGCTTCGACGATAGTGCCTAACGAATAACCTTTGGGAATTTCCGTAAGAGTGGATAGAACAATGTAAATAAGTTTGGTCCTACCTCCTTGCGGAACACTGCCAATGGCCCAGCTGCGGTCAAGCTCACAAAGGTAATGGGAGAAGCCGTCGTTTCCTCTAGATTGAAACGTGACGCGGAGGGCTAGTGCTAGCGGAGGCATTGGCAGCAGGAGCGGAACAGCCTGCATGCTTTGTTGGCATGGGGCACGAGCGGTTGGCGGGCGGCGCTGAGTCAGCGTGCCCCATGGGGCACGGTGGCTGTGCGCCCGCCTCGTCGGGCGTTGGAGGTGGATTTGGGAGGCGGGAGGCGGCGGCGAGCGACGGATTGGGTCGTGATGACGTCGGCGGGATGGACGGGACGTGTGGGAGGTGCCTGGGCACGTAAGCGAGCCAGGATGAGGGGAAGGGGACGACGCGAGCGCTCGACTTTAGCGAGCGTGCCCCATGACTGGATTTTCATCCAGTTTTGCATGGGGCACGCTCGAGCGGGCGGAAAATGTTCCCATCCGCCAAAACCAGCGTGCCCCATGAGGGAACTAAACGGCCAGTCTCTCATGTGGGGCACGATGGGGCACGCGGCATCACGTAGACGAGTAGAAAAATTAATTGAGCGCGTACGGAAGCGGGGGGAGTTACCATAACGAGGCAAGAGCGCGTCGCGCTCCCTGAGGACCCTGCACTGGGTGTATGCGACCTCGGGAATGACCTGGGGGTGAGATCGACAGCTAGGAATGAAAATAATTCTATTTTTCGCGCTTTTCTCGATTTTACTGACTACATTTCGCTCCGAAAACGATCGGAGGAGGTGGGGGGACATCCAAACTGAGGGACTCGCGCAAACTCGACGGGAACGCTACGCGACGACGCGTCGCGTACGCCCAGGCGCGCGCTCGGTTGCCGACTTCCGCCGAAAAAGGAAATTCCGTTTTCGGCGCGAGTTCGTGCCCCACTGCGATCTAAAGGTTGCTCAACGTTATCAATTCAACGGCCCTCCGGGCAACCCTGGACCCGCCGCCAGACTCGCAGTTCAACATGCCCTCGGTGCAACTGTAACAATGAATGGGGCCATGGGGGGCATCTAAATTTTGTCACATTCACATTTTATTGTTCGCCAGGTCTCTGGCAGGCTGGAATCATCAAAGTAATTACTGTAATTACTATGATGCTGAACACAGCAGTGGTAGTACCTATGTCAGATCACACAGACAAAATCACGAAGGGCAACTCATTGACGGTCAGGATACGGAGCAAACAGTGAGATGAAGGCAACAACAGTCCTAGTCAACACGATGGAGGGAGAGGAGAGCTGTGGAGCAACAAGAATACAAGCTTTGAAAAAGGGGTTTCGTCGCTGACAAAGACGGTAATCCGGACCGACATCCCATCAGTGGACGCACAATTTTGAAAGTGAGACCTGGACCACTTTCGGGTCCAGGAATTTGGCTATTCAATCGACCCAATGCTATGGAGAATTCGAATGGCTTGACCCATCGAGATGTGCATCATCATCGGCATCCTCAGGCTCCTATCAGCGTTCTGTCATCCTCAGCTTTGTCCAATTGACGCTCATTTCCATGTCTCACGCTCAAATTCCGCCATCAGCCAACAAAGCAACATCAATTTGATTCAGTTGACGTGCTTCCGAGATATCTCAAATGTGTCGGCCATCACCGCTCTTATACTTACTATTTGCTCACCCAGTGACGCAGCAAGTACGTCGACAATGCAATCCCTGCAATTTGAAACAAGCATGGATATATATACGTTGTTGCGCTGGGATGCGCTCACCCAGGGGCCAGGGCCCCGGGACCCGTTACCCGGCAAGTACCGGTTTGACCAGCGCAACACAAAAGCAACCTTTAGATTGCAGTGGGGCACGAACTCGCGCCGAAAACGGAATTTCCTTTTTCGGCGGAAGTCGGCAACCGAGCGCGCGCCTGGGCGTACGCGACGCGTCGTCGCGTAGCGTTCCCGTCGGGTTTGCGCGAGTCCCTCAGTTTGGATGTCCCCCCACCTCCTCCGATCGTTTTCGGAGCGAAATGTAGTCAGTAAAATCGAGAAAAGCGCGAAAAATAGAATTATTTTCATTCCTAGCTGTCGATCTCACCCCCAGGTCATTCCCGAGGTCGCATACACCCAGTGCAGGGTCCTCAGGGAGCGCGACACGCTCTTGCCTCGTTATGGTAACTCCCCCCGCTTCCGTACATCAGGAAAAGGTCACCTGTCTGAGGCGACTGCATGCAGTTGCTGCAGTCGGACAGACACCATCAGATACTAACTGCCCACAGCTATGTCTATTTCTGCACCCAGACCGATCTACTGCTGACAGTCGCTGGCAGTCGTACTGACAGTCACGGTCAATTGGTACACTATCCATTGCATACCGTACATACGCAACCTCTCATCACAAACAGATTGAATTTAACATACTTATTGCTCCGTCCTTCTCAACGATCTCCATCGGTCCCTGATTGGTTTCGACACCCTTTTGCGGTCTCGAGACCTCCTGCTCAATTTCTTCGAGGATCTGTCTCGCCGCCTGGTTCGGTTTCCACGACATCGGGATTGCTCGACACGATCGTCTCGAGCCGCAACTCGCAGTCGGCATCGGGGCGGCCGCTCGTTTCGAGACTCCACTCTTTGACGACCGTTCCTGTACCCTCAATTCCCTCGAATCGGATGGCGACATCCTCGACTTCGTTGGATCGCCTCGTCGCATCCTCAGATTCGTAGACTGGCGCTGGAAAACGCGCGACTGGATCGATGGATGCATTGATGTCCTTCACGAGGGGTGGAACAAACAATTTCGGTACGCGTGGTATCACGGGTCCACCGCACACGTGCGAGCCTCGACCGAGGAGAATCTGAACCACATCTCAAAGCTGCACCGGATATCGTTGTCACGGGTGGTGGGGTCCTCGGAGTCATGTTCATGGCATCCGAGAGTGGTGGACGTAGGTGCGGTGTGAGCTTGTGAGTCGGGAGGAACCCGTGTGTGGACTTCGCTGGGGACACAAGGGGACCGCCTTGCGTCGAGAATCGCCTTTGAAGGGCTTGTTTGCATGGTCTCACAAGAGTGAGACCAGGGCTCCGAGTACGAAATGGCAGTGCTTGCTATGGACACAATGCTCGTCCTATACGAACACGCAAGGGAAGCGGTCGACCGGCTCCTGGGGAGCTTTACGATGCAGGAATCTGGTGCAGCGTTGAACGAACAGCCGACGCGAGACGTGGGTGAAGGGATCGCGAAATCGTCTGGGAGTCCAGGTGTCTCGTTCAATGGAAATAGCGAGTACGCGATCGACGTTGATGGATTGTTCGTCCCTGTTTGACTGGAATTTAGAAGCGTACTCGTCATCGCAGGTCCAAACGTATCAGCGAGTTGACAAATCCGACCGAGTACCGAGGTTACAAACACCTTGAGGCCGAAGTTAGACATACGAGGCCTATCGAGCTTGGCCATCTCGGAGCCGGGGAGAATCTCCGTGAGCAATTGGACCTTTGACGACCGTTTTGTGCAAGACGGAGAGTTATCCACGAACGTTCTGGGATATCGCGCGACACGGCGACCTTGTTAACTCGCTCCGCCGCCTCTGCATCCTGGTCTGGCGGTTTCGGGATTTGTCAGGCATTTGCGATCGACTCCGCTCATCGTTGTTGCTTGTAATCGGTCCCTCGTCGCGTTTCGGGAGTCGTTCAAGACACATTATGTGGTGAGGTGCAAAGGCAAAGCAATGACAAAGTCTTGCGAAAATTTTACTTATGGCAGGAATTGGTAGTCATATATTCATGATCACTACTCTACTAATAATATCTTGTAGCGTAGCGGCTAATGTGCACATTGTGTATTTTTGGCCAGCGGGGCTGTCGTGTGTTCGACTCTCAGCTTGAACACAAAATTTATGTCATTTTCTCTGTAGCTGACTTACTGTCACGACCTGCATACAGTCCCTCGACTGCCTGGCAGTTCCCTACAGTGTCACAGTTGGGACAGTGGCTCACAGTGGCTCGACCTTTTCCTGATGTACGCGCTCAATTAATTTTTCTACTCGTCTACGTGATGCCGCGTGCCCCATCGTGCCCCACATGAGAGACTGGCCGTTTAGTTCCCTCATGGGGCACGCTGGTTTTGGCGGATGGGAACATTTTCCGCCCGCTCGAGCGTGCCCCATGCAAAACTGGATGAAAATCCAGTCATGGGGCACGCTCGCTAAAGTCGAGCGCTCGCGTCGTCCCCTTCCCCTCATCCTGGCTCGCTTACGTGCCCAGGCACCTCCCACACGTCCCGTCCATCCCGCCGACGTCATCACGACCCAATCCGTCGCTCGCCGCCGCCTCCCGCCTCCCAAATCCACCTCCAACGCCCGACGAGGCGGGCGCACAGCCACCGTGCCCCATGGGGCACGCTGACTCAGCGCCGCCCGCCAACCGCTCGTGCCCCATGCCAACAAAGCCAGATGAGGTAGGGGTGCGGAGTCCTCGTGGTCGGTGTGACCGGCGTGACTGCTACGCGTTTTTCACACGGGATCTACGCGTTGTTTACATGTGTTTATGCAGTGTTCGAAATAATGAACCAGGGGTTGTCACTGTCAGTTCTGATATTCGGCGTTGGGTGAAGAAGCAGCGGGTGACCAGCTCGCTCTCAAGTGCACCGTCAAGACTCGCCTCTAAATATTCTCGATCCATCTTCTCAACTGTACTTGTATCACAATTCTCATTCCAATCTAATATCAACCGAGACACCGACACCGACGACGACAACAACGAACACCATGGACTCACCCCAGGAACCATCAGACGTGTTCTCTCTCTCTGACCATCTCCTTGCAGAACGTCTCCAATTTGTCAAAGAAGTGAGCGCCCTACTCGTGCCTGCCTAGCTAATCAACTGATTTGCTTTTAGATTGGCTTCGGGAACTGGGGCAGTGTATGGCTCTGCCGTCCCAAATCAGCCTCAGGCAAGGTCAAAGATATGGAGGTAGCAGTGAAGCTCGTTCACCGCTCAAAAACTTCCACCACCGCCGCCAGGGTACGCTCATTGTAAGTACAGCTCACGAGCATGCTCTGTGCTCCGCTGACCACGAAGGACGCGTTAGATGGAACGAAATGAAGATCGTAAGATCATTTAAGCAGGACCCACACCCTTCCATCATCCCCTTTCATTCGTTCATCATCACACCGTCCTATGCACTCATAACTATGTTGGTCTTCATTCCTGCACATCTCCACTCTACTCACGCGTCTTATCAGGGCATACCTTCCAACCCTCGTTCCCGTTGAGGTATCTGAACCACGCGCAAAGGAATGGTTTAAATCGCTGCTTTCCGGTGTCCATTTTCTGCACTCCCGAGGTGTCGTGCACAACGATATCAAGTAAGTGCTCAGCATCTTGGCGCATATATGCACCCATTCATATGCAAACGATCCCTCTTTCAAGGCCGGCCAATATTCTGCTCTCGCGTGCGAATGTTCCTGTTCTGGTAGACTTCGGATTTGCCGAAAAGTACGACCTCAGTTCCCCGAAAGCCTTTCACAGTAATTTGACCTATGGTACACCCGAGGTATGCGAGCGATCCATCATATTAAATTGCTCACAGAACTCTCCTTCCTCTAAAGTATCTCTCTCCCGAACGTGCGCGTGGAATTCCCCATGACACGAGAAAGTCTGATATCTGGTCCCTCGGTGTAACTTTCTTCGAAATTCTTGTTGGACGCACCCCTTTCGAATATGAGGAGGGAGAAGTCTTCGAGAAGAAAGAAGACCTCGAAAGATACTGGGATCGCACTGTGCGTACTTGTTGTCCTCTTCTCAGACTATTCAGTGCTTATTTGTGAAATACCGCAACACAGATGCGAGGAAAATGGATCGGAAAATACACTATGTCCCAGCCTGTGGAGCGTTTTATCAAGCGTATGATCGTCCCCAATGCTGATCTGCGGTGTACAGCTGCAGAAGCAATGGGAGACGCATATTGGGATGTGATACCGGCACATGTTACTCATACCCACAGTAGGTTATCCGGGAATCTATCAAATCAAGCTCTCAAACGCTTTACAGGGAAATCGGCCTCGGCAGTGGTCCCGTCCAATAGGCATGGCCGCACACCGTCATTTCTCGATTCGGTCAAGGATTCTTTCAAGGACAAGGAGAAAAGCAAAGAACAATCTTTTTCGCGACTTCTCGACGTTGCTCTCCCCTGGTCAACATCGAGGTCTACATCTCGATCCTCGGCGACACGATCATCGCCTCGCACCGAAACCGCATCGCGTCCAGCGTCCAGGTTGGAGTCCACCCCCAGGTCAGCTTCAAGGACGGAATATTCATCTAGGGTTACTGTCACACCGTCAACCTCGCGATCTCAAACCCCCAACCCGTCACCGCAATCGATTGCGAGGAGTGGGAACCTTTCTAACAAGGCTCAAACACCTTCTCCAGTCGTGCCACCATCCCTACGGATCCGAACACACTCACGCTCGAGGTCTCAACCCAGACTGCATACACCTGGTGGCGTGTCACCTGGCAGTACCCGCACAAGGAAACTATCTACTGTCCAAGCGTCGCCTCTCGTTAAGCCTCTCCGTCAAATCGACAACGATACGGAAAGAAAAACGGATAGTGCTGGCCTTCGCGAGGGTCAACATGTGCACCCGGTACAAACGGTGATATCACTCAACTCTCTCAACTCTACGAAACGCCCCCTTGGTTCTGCCCAACATTCTCCACGTTCCACGCCCTCAGCCAGTGCTTCGAAGGCGCCATCTACCCCTCTTGGACGACGGGTGCCGGTGGAGAAGAAACACTCACTTTCGCATCGTCACACTCAGACGCGCGAAGACGAGTGTGCGCGGGTACGCGCCCATCCCCACCCAGCTGCCCCACGCAACGTTCTCCAAACACCTACGCCTGCTGTCGCCAGCCAGACGCCCTTCCTTACCTCACGGACTTCTCCACAGAACTCGACTTCAAAACAATCGGGAAAGCCTTCCCGACCGCGCGGGCGCGCTGGTGTGCTTGCCGATCTCACAGGCTTTTCTCGAAACGTCGATCTCAGCGCCCATGGTGTTGGACGTCCTCCGAAGCGTTCCGGGGATATGAAGACGAAGGCAAAGGAGAACTCAAGGGGACGTACGACCGCACAGAAAGAGAACAAGGAGAACAATGACGTGTCAACCTCTCGCAGAGAATCGCGCGTACCTCTTGGGGCTTCCGAATCCACTGCTCTCAGCCCCAAGACGAACACGCAGACACAGACGCAGGACACGTCCGCCACGTCGTTCTCCCTGTCAGCTAACATCTCGGGTGCAACGACCGTCACGAAGGGAAGCGTTAGAGACCGTATGATGGATTGGGAAAGGGAGCGCGCACGGTTGAGGGAGATGGATAGGTTGGCTGATATGAGTGCCGACGGTCACGGCGATAACTGTTCAACGGTTCTCACCGACACCAATGCTGACACTGAAGACGACTCCGACTCCGAGGTGGAGGCAGAAGTCGTCGCCGAAGCTGCAGCTGCTCGCAAGAGCATTTCTGTCGAGGTCGAGATACCAAAGGCTTGGAAAACCCATGTCGACCTTGAAAGACCTGCGACCGCACAAACAGCAACGACTGCTATAACATCCTGCGCGTCGACGAATTTTGACAAGGGGCATATCGAGGTTGCGAAAATCGGCGTTCGGGCCTCGGCACAGATCATACCCTCCGGGAACGCGTCGGTCTCTGTCCTTGGACTTGGTCAGACTTTCGAGAGGAAGCCCTCTCAGGAGGCGCAAGTCAAGAATGAGTCGGTGACGGATACTGGGTTGCCCGTGGAAGTGCGCAGGACGAGCGAGTCGGGACTCAACTCGTTAAAGCACAGCGTAAAAGCTTCCATTGGTAAGATGTCGTTTGTCTACAAGATTTTCTCTTGTTCATGCGACATGGTCGTCAGACAAGGGCATGCGCTTGTACAAGTCCTCTACCCTGGCACAGCTCACGGGTCGTAACACGCCTGTGTGGTGTCCTTCTCCTGAGCCTATCGATTTTGAGCACAGAAGGTCGGGAGAGAATGGCAGGTTCAGTTGGGAAGATATCCGACCAGAACATGAGGTCGCATTGGACCGTATGAACGTGTGGATCCAGAGTGTGGAGAGTAAGTCATACGTTTGTTTTTTTCGCTTGGGAATGGGTTTTCTGATATCTCATGAAACAGAGGTCGTCGAAGAAACTCGTCAGAATTTTGCCTCCACGACAGTTACACATCCAGCTCCTCTCCCTCTTGCACCAATGTCTCGTTCTTCCTCGCAGTACCCTCCCGCACAGAACAATACGCTCGCAACACAGAATCACAAGAACGACACGTTCAGCACTTCTCGTTCTTCCCGCCTACCTCGGCGCATGCTTGCTGCCAACGAGATCTTCGCTCAGCCTATCGACCCAGATGCACCGCTTTCCCCGGGAAAATATAGCCGGGAAGATCAAAGCACGTCGTTCTCGTACATTGATGCTCCGGACTCCTCGATTCCTGTTCTCCCTTCGATTAGCGTCCTCATGCGGACTCCCACTCGCCCTCGCCGTGCGACCATCTCGACGAAATCGCCTGTACAACCCAAGGCCGGATCAACTGGCAGTGGGATATTTGAAGGCAGTCCATCGAAGAGGAGAGAAAAGTCCAAGTCGCAAAGTAACTTGGACAGGCATATTCAGGATGTAGCGAAGCTGGAGTTGGAGCTCAACAAGGGTAAGTACCTCAGGTTTTACACTTGTATCGCTCGCGTTGATTGAGTGTTGAAATGTCCACAGCTCCGGTATCCACTCCAACGCCAAAATTATCGGCCGTCCTCGACAGAAGCCTTTTCGTCGCACCTCCGGTTTCACCGAGGTTCACTGAGGACTTTTCGTCACCTGGACCCACACGCTCCCAATTTGACGACCTAAACTCGTCTCCATATCTGGTTGAATCATACCCTCCACGGAAATCTGGTGAACAACCTACCCTTGCATCTCCTGAAAAGCGCCATCTCGAGGGTGTTTATGACCGATTCCTGATGGCTACCTCGGGTGTCAAACGCGTCGGGAAAGGCTACCAATCCGAGAACACGAAACCCACCTGCAATACCGTTGGCTCGGCAGACGCCAAGTCGAGGCATTCTCGTGGTCTCGTGTTTGGAACGGCCAAGCGGCCGATGGCGCCTCCTGTCTCCAGCGAGGATATCTGGAGAAGATCGACATCTATTGATGAACTTGGGTTTGTTGTCTCTGGTCAAGGCGCAAGCTCTTCCCGCTTATCAAAGGACGAAAACAACTTGAAGTCTACCTTTGTACGTCGCGCGATCAATGCCATGGTCCCTGGGAAGACTGTCTCTAGAAGATTGTCGCGGACTATCGTTGTTTGATCGTGATCCCGCTGCTTCACCAACTCGTTTCTGACCTACCGGCCAGCTTCGTTCTAATATCTACCACATTTATGCTTACTATGCTTCATGTTCTGGTTAACCCAAAGTTTCCCGACCGCTTTTCGCTCTGTTGCTATATTGTCTGTCGTTTTTGGCACATCCTATTCATACACCATTCATCTTTTCAAATCACTCCCGCACGTCCATCCGTCCAGTTGCTATTATCTATCGCTATCGTCAATCCACAGCATCGAGCAGAACATTTCTTCCCTCGTCTTTTCGACCATCTTCATCTCTTCCTTTTCTCCTCACCCTACTAATGGCTATTCGCAACGATCTACTTACGCATCTTGGTTAACGTCTTGTCATTGCTCACCTCGCTACGTTAGGACTCGTGAACGTCCTCTTTCAACGCTGTCATATCTCACGAACACTATCTTCTTCCGCCTAGTTCGCGAAAGAACATTTGACATTTGATATGCCCTTTTTCTCTTAAATCTTATTAATCGTTTATGCTGTTTCGCACCCAAGGTTGAAATTCAAAAAAAAGTGACAATTGAGCATGACGATGGAATCAAAATGAGAATCTACAGTACGGGGAGTGTTCAAGCGAGACGCATGGATAACGATACACGATGCAAATGCAGGCAAACGAGAGAGAGAGGGAACATGGGGAATATTACAGGACTATGCGGTGGGGGCCGGTCGTCGAATGGGCACCGGTGGCTTGCTGCCTCCTCCCGGAGCAGGCGTTGCAGCTGCAGCTACAGGAGCGGCATCGCCGGCGGCAGGTTTCAACCGTTTGGCTAACGAGTCGTCTGGTTGGGCCTCGTCTTCCCGCACACGCTTGGCCGCTCCCATGATTGAGATTGCAGGCGTGGCTGTGGCTGTAGCCGTGGTGGCCGCGGATGTGGATGTGGATGCAGCAGCTGAAGGGGCACCTCCCCGAGAGAGAGCAGCACCACCACGCGCGCCGAAGCCTCGTGCGCGGGCTGCACCACGCATAGCTGTACCGCGTCCTCGCCCTGCGCCTTCACCAGATCCTAGAGGAACGGCCCCTCCAAGGGCTCCTCTGCGCGCGGGCCCTGTGCTTGCGGATGGTGGTGCAGTCGCAGGAGCGGCGGAAGGGGTGGCGGAAGAAGCGGCGGGACGAGCAGCGGTGGTCGTAGATGCCGACGTCGAGGCAGCGACTGCTGGAACTGGTTCTGTAGTCGTTGTAGTCGCTGCTCGAGCGGGAGCGGGAATGGGGGCTTTTGATGTAGAAGCAACAGGAGTGGTAGGCGTAACAGCAGGAGCAGTGTTTGTTATCGAGGCAACGGCGGATGGTGCAGGAACAGCTTCTGGAATAAGTCCAGCTTTACGCCACTCTAGGACTTGAGCTTCCACCTCCTTCAGTTTGGTCTGACAACGAATGAGCTGGGCGTCCTTGAGTTTACTCTTGGCACCCTGTTCCAGTCTGCCCCGCTCGACTGCAGCGGTGATCTCTTCGGCATGTTTGGCTTGGATTTCCTTCTCATGAGTGGCAATGGCAACCTCGATAGCAGCTTTGGTGGCATCGTCAGTCGAGCCGTTAGCGCCTTCCACTTTGGCAGCGGCAGCAGCAGCCTCGACAGCGGCCTTGAGAGCTGCTCCGTGTTGTGCACGGAGCGCCTCAATTTGCTGAGCGTGTTTCTTCTCCACTTCCTCCATATTCGGGGCAGGTGTGGTGCTGATCTCGCTCCTGGCTTTTTCGACGGCGGCAGCGATCGCCGACTCTCTCGACTTTTGCATATCCATGATTCTGGTCTGGAATTTCTCCTTGAAAAACGTTAGTCCGGCACTCACGGACCTGGCCGAGGCAACTTACATTCGACTGTTTGAGGTTCCTTACGTCATTATTTGCGCGCTCTTCAGCCGCCTGAATAGCGAATGAGCGACTCAACCGTCGGTGATAGTGGATTTGCGTACCTTCAACCGTTCCAAGGCCTCATCACGAGCTTTGGTGAGCTCAGCCTTTTCTGCTTCCAATTGGGCTTTCAAAGCGACATCGGACGTGTCACCGCCAGAAGGTTTGCTCCAGCTCTCCTTCTCAGCAAGTAGCGTGTCTCGCTCAGATCGCAAACTCTCCTGTGCAAGGTTCAGAAAACGGGATATAAAACGCAGATGGAATGACTCACGATGAGTGCCGTTTGATCAGGCAAAGGCGCAGCCAGCACGGCAGCTTTGGAGGCCTTTTCATCAGCCAAGGCTTTTTCCAGAGAAGCCTTTTCTTGTCGCAAAGACTCCAGCTGGGTAGTAAGCTCCTTGGATGCGTCGGTTCCAGCGCCAGCACTAGTACGAAGCGAGTCCCTCTCAGCGGTCACGCTCTTGAGTTCCGCTTGCACCTCAGCGAGATTGCGGTTCAAGTTGGACTTCTCGCCGTTCGAAGCTCCCAGTTGGGTCTTGAGGTTGTTGGCCATGCCTCTCAACCTCTTCATGTTGTCGTCGTAAGTTGCAGCCTGGGAGAAAGCTGGAGAGTGTGCAGGTTAACGTGAAGATCAGTAACTTACCTTTGAAGCGTTTTCAGCATCGTGCTCAGCGATACGTTTATCCAAATCCGCTTTCTGGGCCTTCAGAGCTTCAATCTCGTCCTTCAACGTCTGAACTTCAGCTGGGTCGATACGGTCGTACTGGGATATAATATCAGCAAGAAAACTCTCAACATGGAATAAAACGATCGCTGTACCTTGCTCAACAACTGCGTATTGCGTTCTTGCCAACGCTTGCTCTCACTCTCAAGCAACGTGATCTGAGTAATCCGAGCCTGAAGTTCGGCGCGTGCAACACGAGCTTGTTCCTTTGCGGGTTCAAGCTCGGTAGAGAGCGTCTTGAGCTTAGCATCCAACTCGCGTGAGCGTTTGGAGTAGGTCTCGCAGTCGGCACGAAGGGTAGCATTGCTTTCGCGAAGAATGTTGAGCTGGTTGATACGCTCCAACATCTCGGCGTGCTGCGCGTCTGACGTGGCGGCTTGCACCGCGCGTTCGCGCTCCTACAGAACGGTCATCAACAGAATCCCAGATAACAGCCTGGACCTCACTCACCTCGGAGAGTGTCGTACGAGTTTCTTGCAAGCTTTGAGTCAAGTGATCGATCTGGGCTTTCAAGCGCACATTTTCCTGCTTGCTGAGTTCGAGCTGAAGATCGACGATTTCCTTCTCCTTTCTCAGGAATGCAACCACGGAGCGTAACTCGGACAACTTGGTATCCATGTCACCGCCAGCGTCTCCATCACCAGCAGAGCTGTCCCCCGTAGAGTCTGCGACTTGACGAATGCGCGCGGCTTGCGAACTGACGCTGTCCAGATGCTGGTATAAAAGGGCATTCTGAGCAGCAAGATCCTTGCACCTGGAAAAGGGACGTGTGAGCGATCCGAAAACTCGGCTGAGCCCTCAGATCACCCACCGAGCATTGAGATCTGTGACTTCCTTGTCCAACGCTTCCTTCTGCTGCTTCCAGCTTCCCTCAGATGCCTCGAGCTTAGCCTGTGCGTTAGATGCCTGTGTCAAGTTCTGGCGGGCGGCAGCCTGTGCATTGGTGAGCTGTTGCTTGATGTTTTCGATGGCCTTGAAGGATTCAGCGTGAGCCACTACTTCTCGCGAGTACCTGTCTTCCGCGGACTTTACACTTCATAAGCATGTACTCCCAATTTCACGGCGGATAAATCACATACCACGGCACGCTCCTCGAGCGCACGAACATCCCGCTCGTGAGCCGTACGGTCGCTCTCAGAATGTCTCTCAGAGGTGCTCATGTCCACGATCGTATCCTCGAGCGTCTTCTTGTCGTTCGCCCATGCAGCTCGCTCGGTCTCGAGGGTCTTCTGTAGTTCGTTAAACTTGACCGTCGACTCTTGGAGATCACGCTCGACGGCACGGAGTTTCTCATCGAGGGACTTGTACTCGAGCTAACAAAAGTTTTGAGTCAACTGAGACGACTGCGTGGATGACGGCACACGTACCTCATGTCTGGCAAGCTGAGCCTCGGCATCTGCCTTGTACTCATCGTGTGTCGTGTTGAGCGCAGTGAGTGCAGCCTCGTTCGCTTGACTGATCTCCTGGAACTGCTGCATGTGCTTGCGAGCAGTTGTGAGGTCAACTTGGGCAACCTTGAGCGAAGCGCTGGACAAAAACATGTATCAGACGGGATTAATGAATTATACTGTCAACGAAACGCACCGTAGCTCAGCGACCTCTTGTTCGAGCTGTTCCTCTCGTGGCAAGTCTGGATCGGGAGCAGGAGCTGCGCTTGCGCCAGTAGTTCTCCTCTCGTAGACCGCAAGTTTCTCTGCATTGCCTTGGATTTGACGGGTAAGCTCCTCGACGCGTTCTTGAAGGTGGGTCTTGGTCGTTTCGGCGCCAACCAACGACTCCCGAACGTTCGAAAGCTGTCCAGTCTACGAACACAGAACACAGAATGAGTGCATTATCCACACGAAAGTACGTCCACGGTGACATACCGTCTTATCCAACCTAGCCTGGAGATCTTTCGTATCGATATCCCTCTGGAGCGTGATATGTCTGATGGTTTCACGTTCCTGGCTCAGTTGCGTCTTGAGATCTTGCCTACATGCGAGGTGAGCAACCATAAGCTTAAAACCGTGGGCGAGCGCTTACGTCTGGCTCTCCATCATCTGCACCTGTGTCTCGATACGTCTGCGGTCGTTCTCTCCGGAGCGCTCGAGATCGTTGTGCATCTTCTGGACATTGGCCATGAGGTCGGAGAGTTGTGAACGCTCCACAGCTAGATTCTTGTTCTCTTCGATCAGCCGGGTTTGGACACTCTAACATTATTGGCCGGGTTTAGCATGCAGCTACGGTCCGAGACGGGCTCACGACTGACCTCCCAAATCCTCTTCTCCGCACGAAGGTTCGCAGCCTCATTGCGAAGCTGTTCAAGATCGCTCTTCGTCACCGCCAACTCATCCATGACACGCTCACGGTCGATATCGAGACGAGTCTGTTGATCATAGAGCTGTTGATTACGCAGGGTCAAACTATCCAGATCTCGACTTTGCAGGTTCAGTTGTTCTTGAGTCATGCGATGACGTTCTACATGCACGGTGAGGCAGGAAACATGCATATACGCAGAATAAAACTTGCCTTCGAGGAACTCGATCTTGGCGTTAGCCTTTGCGAGCGAGGCATTCGTCAGGCCGACTTGTCTTTGTGCTTGAACGAGGTCTTCACGGAGTCTCACAGCATCCATGCCCATCTCTGCTTTATACGACTCAAACTGAGCATGAGCATCCTCCAGCTCGGCAGTCAAGTCATTCGGAACAGCAGGTCCAACACCATTCATATCGTCACCTGCACTCGAACGCGCCCCAGACCGCTCAGCACGGGCAAGCATCGCTTTGAACGTATCCCTCTCCTTCATGTACGCTTGGATCGTGACCTCGCTGCTCTTCTTCTGTCTCTCGAGTTGAGTAGCAAGTTCCTGAATTGCCTCGTGCGCTTCCCGGACAGCCTCGCTTTGCTCCTTCTCGAGCGCATCGCGGTATTCCCTCTCCTCAGCCTCCATCTTTGCCCCGAGCTCACGAACGATCTTGAGTAGTTTCTGGTTTTGCTCTTGGAGCGCAGGAATGGAGCGGAAGAGGACCAAGTTGTTGGTAATGACCGCGTCGATGTTGTCAGCAGGTAATGGCTCCATCTCATCCAGTTCATCGTCCGAAGGAATCGAAGGATCCGCACGTCGTCCGAGCTCTTTGAGAAGAACCTGAACTTGACCGCCGAGGTCTGTGAGTTGATGTTGGAGGAGTTCGGTCTCTTGGCGGGACTTCTTGAGCTTCTGCGATACTTCTTGGAAAGAAGTAGCATTGGCGTCACGTTCAGCGAGGGTGGTCGAGAGTTGGTTGGTGAGTTGAGTGGCCTCGACGTGAAGACGTTCGTATTCCTCGCGCTGTTGTGCCAAAACGGGAGCCTACAATATCATAGTAAGCAAGTGGATGTAATATGCGTGGTGTCACTTACCCGTTCCTCGATCTGAGCGAGAACATCGGAAAGAGTTCTGTCCATGTGATCATACTCTGCGCACTTCGTCGCGTAGTCCTCCTCGAGACGCACGTAGTCCGCATAGACCTGAGTGAACGTCTTTCCGCCCTTCTGCACCCGGCCAACCATCGCCACGGTTGGGCTCAAACCCATCATCGCGTCGGTGGCGTAGTTTTGGCTGCCAGACGCACGACCAGGGGTAGCAGGAACGGAGGCTCCGCGACCAGCTACGGGAAGTTCGCCACGGTGCATCTTCTCCATGACGGTCTCGAGCTGCTCGAGCTTCCTCTCGACCTCTTCCCGAGCACGCCGTTCCTTCTCGGTCTCGGCCCTCAGCGCGACCTCCCGTTGCTCTGCACGATCACCAACGCTTGCCCATTCGCGCTCAATACCTTCCACGATCTCCTTAGCCTGTTTCTCCCGTTCCTCCATGATTGTCACCAATCTCTTCAGGCCAGAGACCTCGGATGAGAAGGCTGCCTCCTGCTCTGCAAGCTGTCCCTGCAAATCTTGCGATTTGGCGAGGGTTTGAGTTAGTTGTTGCATGGTTGCAGCGTTGGCAGATTGCGCGGCTTTCAGAGAGCTTTCGGTGAGCGCGTGTTTTTGCGTCAGAGCGTCATGTGCCGATTGAACTTGGATGAATTCTGCATGCTTCGTGCGTCGGTAGGTTGCATATTCTTCCGACTTGGCAGCCAACTCCGTGTTCACGCGTTCCGCTTCGGTTTGGGCGAGGACAAGTTGTTGAGAGAGCGTCTCGAGCTTGAACTGAGAGTGTGTTAGTTTGGAACTCCTCAAATACGATTGTGGCAACTGTAAGTACTTTGGTCGATGTTTCTGTCGAGCGAAGTTCTCGGACTTGAGTTTCGAGTGTTTGGTGATCTTGGCGAGCCTGGCGAAGGCTTGAACGAAGGTTTTGAACTTCCTCTGTGGCGAAAAGTCAGTTTCTGAACAAAAAAATTCTGTTGCGTTCGTCGTACCGTCGCGCTGAGATGCATCCTCCTTGAGTCTGCTGACGACACCGATGAGATCTCGTTTCTCTCTCTCCGTCTCCTCGACACGATACTTGAGGTGGTCGATGTCGGATGAAGACGACGACTGCGAGTTCGTAAACGACGCTATGCGCGCTTCTAGGTCTTTATTCGACGCGACTGAAGAGAAATAAATTGAGAGTGACTCGATGGAACGTGTATTGAGGCGTACCAAGTTGGTCTCGTTCCTCCTTGACTGTGGTGAGCTCCTTTTGCACAGCTTCGAACGCATTCTCGAGGTCTTTGGTTTTCGTCTCTCCATCTTGAACAGCCTGCTCTAGCTCTACCTCTTTGCGTTCCACTTCGGCTCTCATTTCCTCCAAGTCGCGCTGAGTGGCATCCTGGTCCGCCAGTTGTGCTAGCAAGAGTCTGTACACGGCCAGCACGGTTTCTGGGTCAGGTTTTGCGAATGAGGCATCTGGAAGGATATTTGACAACGTGTCGATGTCGAGGTCTGGTGGTATTGGGACATGGAATGTGACTGCAGAGGTAGGGGCAGACAATGAAAGGTCTTCTGTCCCCTGCGTAGAGGCGGTCTCCTGCTCCTGCTCGGCGGCGGCGGCGGCGGCAGCAGCAGCCTTGCTCTTCCGTCTGGTTTTGACCATTTGTGACGGGGACGAAGGAATGTGGAGGATGAGAAAAGGTCGAGCTCGACGTGCTGGACGATGAGCTCGTTTGGAATGCACTTTCGGGTAAATTTTAGAGTCGACATTCCTTTGTACACTATTCCCACGCATTTGACCCGATAGTGGTTATTTCTATTTTCGGTAATAGGGATCGTTGCTCGTTCGACTCTCTCGGCTTCACTGTCGTTTCATTCTCTATTTTTCGTTCATTTTTCTTCGTTAGCCATGTCGTTCTTCAATTCGATCGGGTGAGCTGAATTTCTGTTATTCTCAATAAACAATTCTGATCAAAATCTCCAGTCGGTCCATGTCCCGGAACCCCCGTGGTCCAAAGCGTTCCCCGACACCGACATCAGCGACATTCCCCGATATGCCTCCCCCACCCGTCCCCACATCTCCAAGCAGTCCTACCCCTTCAAAGCCTCTTTACCTCTGCAGCCCGTTTGTAGAGGCTGCATTGGTCAAGGGAAACTTCAAGACCATCGTCGTACTCCCAAAGTACGTTGACATCATGGAATGGGTTGCAGTCAACGGTAAGTCCGAGTGACGTAGCTGTCTTGTGTGTGGACTTACGAACTATATCAGTGTTCGACTTTTATACCAATCTCAACGAGTTCTATGGTGTGATTTCCGAGTGTTGCACACAACACTCGTGCTCAACCATGTCAGCTGGGCCAAAGTATGTGTTTCTGGTCCGATTCATCTGCGCGACTTGACTTCAGCCGTGCCACAAGCCTCAACTACACTTGGATCAACCAGGATCGCAAGAGCGTCAACCTTGCTGCGCCCACCTACATCGACTACGTCATGACGTGGGTCCAAAATCTGGTCGACGACGAGAACGTATTCCCCACAAAGTCCGGTATGTCCATGATACACGAGACTTTCGCAACAACCCGCTTACATGTCGTAGGTCACGACTTCCCACAGACCTTCCCTTCGACGATCAAGCACGTATACCGTCAACTTCTCCGTGTCTTTGCACACATATACCACGCACACTACCCCCAGATCCTTCATCTCCGTTCAGAACCTCATTTCAACTCCCTCTTTGCCCACTTTTTGGCCTTTGGCAGGGAATATGAGTTGCTGGATATTAAAGACGTCAAAGGTGCTGCCAACGCACCCGCCGGGACCGGATTGCTATGGGACAAATGGAGAGAGATGGGCATCTTGGAGGGCTAGATCGTTGAACGTTGAACGTTGATCGGGAGACACTCTGAGTTGATGCATGCTCGAGAACTGGATACTAGACCCATTGGACTGCCTTTGCTGTACTATAGTAGTTACACTGCGGAATAACGCAACATACCCAATCTTCTCCATATTCCTGGCGTCACGGTGTTGTAGACTGTTTATTGTTGTTGGGCAAAGGCTTTAGATCCTAACACCGGCTAATTAACCCCTCTCATACCCGATCAATGCCTACTCGTCAATTCATAGCAGAGCTCGAGCGAAGACCGGACTGCACTCACGTACTTCTCATCACCACTGGAAGTGTGGCATCAATAAAAGCACCTCTCGTCGTACAAGAACTTCTCAAAGTCAGTTCCACCTCCTCCGATCGCACCGAGCACTCACCGCGACATGCTTAGTATAGTAACGTCAAAGTCGAAGTCGTCTCCACGAAACCGTCCCTCGATTTCTTCAACGTCGAAGATGTCGAGAATGCAGGCGCGAGAGTATGGACCGACGATGACGAGTGGACGGTACACCAACTTACCCTTTAGTCAGCGAACGTCCACATGAGCTCACGACCATGCCTTTATAATTGCGCAGGGAACGTACAAAATCGGCGACCCGATCCTCCACATCGAACTGAGGCGCTGGGCAGACATAGTCCTAGTAGCACCGTGCTCCGCAAACACCCTCGCCAAAATCGCAGCGGGTTTGTGTGATAACTTGGTCGTGAGTTATGCGTCCGTGTGATCCCATCACCTCTTGATGACGCATGTCCGTTAGACCTCGTTGTTACGTGCGCTAGCACCGACGACGCCGACGTACATCTTTCCCGCTATGAACACGCTCATGTATGAGCACCCTCTTACAGCGGAACATCTCCGCGTAGTTCGGGAGGTCATCAAGTATCATGTCGTTGGTCCGATCGGGAAAGTACTTGCGTGTGGGGACGTCGGTATGTGCATGTTCGTCCGTCCGAGAAGACACGTTAATCTCAGCCATTCTGCAGGTCTGGGAGCGATGACAGAATGGAAAGACATCGTCGCGATCGTCGTCGAGAAGATGCAGCTACAACTTCAAGCATAGCTTAACCGCCCACCGAGTCATCAACCTAAAGCCACATACCCAGGACTCTTGTACAGCACCAACCGTTTAAGCAGATGGAGATGGGATATCTTATTAGATCACATACACTGTATGATACATCATGGACGGTATTTCCTCTAGCGAGGCGTAAAATCGAGGACTGGCCTCATGAACTCTTCTTACCACCCTGCTCGAACAACTTTACTCCCTTCACCTCCAACACCGATCCTCCTCCACCCACGGTTCCTTTTCCAACACGCGCATATGCGACACTCCTCTCCTCCGCTGGGACACCCAACGCATCGAGCAACTTCCCACTCGCTTGCGGAACGAACGGTTGGAGAAGAATCCCCAAAACTCGGAGCATTTCGAGAGACGTGAGATAGCTCGACAGGGCAACTTCCGGTGGATGTGCGTCCGACCATGGTTCGAGGGTCGTTATGAGGGCGTTCGCCTGTTCGATGGTCGATAAACAATGGTGACGAATAACAAGAGAGCAGCGACTCACGTGTCTCAGAATCAGTACGATTGCGTGCAGGGCTTCAGCCACCTCGAGGTTTCGCATGAGCGCAGGTACCCGCTCTCCGAGGCTGTCAACCAGCGCCAGCATCTCCTCGTTTGTCGATACCTTGCACATCTCGAAATCTGATGAGCCAGTCGATGTCGATGTCGAGGAAAGGTTCAAGTTGGGGAACTGTCTTGAGAACAGATCATTGAATGACTGTTGTTCGGGAGAGGTTGTGATTGCCGAAGCAGCCCGCTTCTTGATAACATTTGACGTCACCCGAAGGAAGTAGTTTCCAAATGCATTCCGTATCTCGTCAGCGTGTTTCCGAAGCTGCTCCTCAGACCAGTCTGGAAGATAAATCCCCAACATCAGCTTACCTTCTGCGTTATGGAATACGAGACAGACAAGCGACCCACCGACATCGTCTCGCCATCGTCCTCCAACACGAGCAAGGTAGAACCGCACGGCATCAACTCCGAAATCGTCCATCGCCTTGATGGGGTCAGCCACATTCCCGAGGGACTTGGACATTTTCTTCTGTCCCGCAGTCCAATGAGCATGTGTTAAAAGTGTTTTCGGCATCGGAAGGCCCAGGGCGTAGAGGATCGCAGGGAGGTGGACAGCATGAAAACTGCACTAATCTGAGATGAAAAAGAAAGACGGGAGATGAATGCCAGACCTACCGAACGATATCTTTGCCTACTACCTGCACGTCCGGAGGCCAGGCAGTCCTCTTGGCTGAGGGGTAGCCCACACCACTAAGGTACACCAACAACGCGTCGAACCAGACATACACCGTCTGACTTTCGTCACCCGGTACAGGGATACCCCACTCGATCCTATCCCTCGGTCTCGATATCGACAAATCCTCCAACGGCTCCGCCTTCAAATACTGAACAATCGCGTTCTGATACGTGTCCGGGTGTACACCACGCGACACGAGTTGGTCCTCAGCCTTGGCGTTCAGTTCTGCAGCAGCGGAGTAGTGTTCGAGAAGGACGTCTCGGAACTTTGATAATCTCAATTTGTAGTTCACCTCCTGGGACCATTCTACGAGCGAACCTGTCTCGGTCGCATATTTGGTGTTTGGGAGGGTGGGATGGGACGAGACGCGCGAGGGTGGGTAAAAGCACTCGTCGACGGTGGAGTAGTATCCTTCGTAGGTATCTTTGTAGATGAGCCCTTGTTCCGCAAGCGCGTTCTGCATCGGTAAGATCGTGTGTGGTGTGTATAAGGAGGACCGAGCAAACTCACCCAGACGTGTTCGACGTTCTCTCGATGCCGCTCTTGGGTAGTACGCATAAACATCGTCCCGCTTATATTCGCCCTTTCACCTAGTTTCTAACACGAAGAAAAGCAAAAAGGGCACGACAGTCAACATCCCAGAACGAACGCAAACGAGTGAAAAGACAAGACAGACACGAAACTCGGCCGATATAATGTCGCAAAATTCGAGCGGATTAACACCCTTCGCCGCCGCCGCTTGTTGCATCTTGAGACCATGTTCGTCCGTACCCGTAAGGAAGACTACTGGCCGTGAAGGATTTAGGATACGTTGGTAGCGCGCGAGGATGTCTGCCGTGACGAGCGAGTGGAGGTGTCCGATGTGTGGGCCTTGGCGAGCAGAGTCAGTATGTGAGTCTTACTCTCGTGAGCCAGTCGTCCTCACGGGCATTGGGATAAAATATGGGCGTGGTGATATAGTATGGCTTGTCGGTGCTGCTGGTCGCGTTGTACCGCCGGAGCAGGGGTCCAACCCACTTTGCAGGTGGTCTCGACGATGGAAAGGCTGACCCGCGACCTTTCAGACGGAGGCCTCTGCGAGAAAACATCCAGAGAAAGAAGAGAGAAATGCCTTGACAGACGTACTAGACGGGTCAGTACTTCAGTGAGGACCAGTTGCCGGATCGCGTCCAGGTTGGTATGAATCACCAATTTAGGTCACTTACCCCTGTCCACACATATCAGCGTAAGTAAGTACTACATTCGAGAGCATCACCCCCGTTGGACAGTTCCCAAAGTTGTGTCCGTGAACACAGGATGTAAATAGTCTAGAATATCGCCATGGATGCGTTTGCTCCTCAAGAACAGTTTGTTCCCATCCTACTCATCCTTTCAGCTTTGCACAGATGTCCTTACATCCTTTCTATCTCATGTATAGGTCCAAGTCTGTCCAATCTATCAGATACTCCAACCTCCTTGATCAAGAACCCCAGGTAGCCTCCTCCTCAACCGTTTTCCTCCTTGCAAACACATGAATATGTGCCAAGCCTGGAATGCTCTGCAACCTCTGCATGTACCAACCCAGCAAGAATGAGCATCCACGAGACACCCTCCTCGCCAAAAAGAAACTCACCGGCGGATTGACGAACCACGCGGTTTCCCATTGGCTCTCCCTCCACCGCCGCTTCACGAACGTGCTCACTTCCTTCCCTGCAATTCTCACCATCATCTCTTCCTCCTCGCTCCCCCTCGGCGAACGCACGAGCTTGTCTATGGTGATTCCCCATTCTGCCAGCCCTGGGAGACAGGACTCGAGCGAAGGGAGGCTCTCGAGGGTGTCTGTTGAGCCTGTGAATCCACATATACCGTCTTGCTGAATGCGAGGATCGATAGATGGCGGAACTAGCGTAGGGTGGAAGATAGGTACTTTGCTCCAGATCAAGGTATGCTCTACTTCAAGAGGGACTGTAAACATTGTGAGCGACCGGAAATCTAACGATCCGGGAGACATCCACCGCACCCGAATAAGGCCAAGAATTTTGTATGATACAGATAAGCTCCGAGTTGTAGGGTATATCTCCTTTGAAATATTCGGGTGTTGGGTATGGCTCTGAATGACCGTTCTCCAGAGAAATGGTGACCTGATGTTCTATCGCCGACGTGATCAGGGAAAGTGTGTCGGGTTTACCCCACTGTAGACGGTAGTTCAACAGATAATTGGCTACCGCACCCAGATCAGTTTAGAGCCTTCCTCAGGCTGCGATGACGTGCACGCACTTACTGAACCATATTCCTTCTTGATCTTGATCGCCCAGTCATCATACCGGCGCTGTAGCTTCTTGTCGCGCTTCAGCAGCCCTAAATCCCTTCAAACTATCGTCGATCGCCCGAATAAGCAATGTATAATGCTTGGACGTACCCAGAGTTGACGAATGTCTTTAGTTCCAGCCAGGTAAACCGTGCCGGGTAATGAACCCGCAGCTCGTCCATGGTAGGGGGTCCGGAGCGGAGGGCGACTTCTCCAGCGCTGGGAACATTCCCGTTAGTCTCAATGGTCATCGTCAGCGAAGGCAATCAACTGTGAGCGCTTGACCACTCTCACGGAGCACTCAGGCTTGACTGTTCAAGTTGGAATTGGACGCGACAACAAGTTGCCGAGGCGGCCCGAACCCCGAGGAAGCCTTCGAAGCCCAACCCAAACCAACAGCATATTACGAGGGATTGAAATTGACTACAAGTACACATGCCAAAAGAAATACTAAAGAATACAAGTATAGATTGAGCGTGAGGAGAAGGGTTATATATGTTACTTTTTCGTCTTGCTCTTTTTGCTGGCTGACTCTTCGTCCTTGTCTCCAGCTTTCCGTTTGGCTCCTGCTTTGGTATCTTTCCCCTTGGTATCTTTGCCCTTGGTGTCCTTGCCCTTGGTGTCCTTGCCCTTGGTGTCCTTGCCCTTTCCTTTCCCTTCCTTGCCTTTGTCTTCTTTGGGTTCCTTGGGTTTGACAGTAAAGAAACCGTCGAGACGACCTTGTTGCTTTGCGTTGAGGAATTTCTGGAGCTTCTCTGCACCCTTTCGCACACGATCTTCGCTGTGAAAATTGGGTGGATCGTCAACAAACAGTTTCAAAGAGTCACGATGTGGTCACTGACTTGAATCCTTTCTCCGTCACCAGGAACTGTACCAAGCCATCCACGTCAGGGTCCTTCCATTCGAGCTAGAGAGTTGTTAGCACTAATCCCTCGTGGCCTTGGAGAGTAGAAATCGAGATTTACGTTGACTTCCGAGGCAGAAATTACATCTGGTTTCTCGAACAGCTTCTTGGCATCCTGCCAGGGCCAATCTTCAGGGACCTGGATGCCACCCTTCCTTTTCTTGCCGCCTTCTTCAGTATCAGCAGCCTTTTCCTCCTTTTCGGCTTGTCTACCGGATGAAGGTAGGTATTTGGCGATGCAAGACGCGGGAAAGTAACCCACTTTTCTCGTAGATGCTCGACCACTCCTTCCAAGCCACCGTACTCTCTCATGAGTTTCAGTGCGTTCTTTGGACCCACACCTCTAATGGGTTCCAAATAGTCACAGCCTAGTAGTATGCATAGGTCGATAAACTGCAACCCCGCAAAGTCAACATTATACACCAGGGGTTATCAAGACTTCACCGACTTGTGACATGTTCATTTCAAGTCCTTCGAGGGCCTTTTCGAGGCTGATCTCCGATATAGGAGCTTTTTTGGCTTCAGAGAACGTGAGATGGCGGTACAAGATGGGCGCGTTGAAAGTCAGAGTGTCCATGTCTTCTGAACCGGCTGCATATACCTGCAAAGAAATCGGTCAATGGTCTAGTGTTCCGAAATGCTCGTATTCAACACACCTTTCCGCCCCTTGCTAGTTCAGCACACTGGGCTTCTGCTTCTGATGGTGCCTAGAAGTCCAATGAATTTAAGCTTAGTCGAACAGCGTGGAACGACGTACGATGACGACAGGGATACCCATAAGTCTAAGGAGTTTTTGACATTCTTCATTGTGCTCTCGTGTAACTCTGACGGTTCGTCTTGTGAACCTTTCTACGTCTTCTGCGGTCCCAGTCTCCTTGGCCTCCTCCCCGTCAGCCTTGGCTTCCTCCCGGCGTTCAAAACGTTTTGCGAGCTACGAATATGCATTGCTTGAGGGTTGCTTCATATGCATCGAACGCACTCACCACTCCTGACTTGAGTTCAGGCGGCCTCCCGTCAAACACATACGCAGGTTTAATACCGTTCTCGACAATCCGGATAGTTCTGTGGAAGAATCCCATGAGATGGCTCGTCGTCTCTCCAGCATCGTTTGTGAGCATCTCGCCATCCTTTTGCCGAACAGCAATGAGGAACTGGTAAATAGACATGGACGCGTCTATGGCGACCTTGCGACCGAAGAGGGTCTTGATCTCGTGCTCGACGATTGCTTTGGGTGCATGCTCGGACAGAAGTGCGGTCAATCCCTTGATACCCATCGTATTCGTTGATGCGCGTGGTGGTGAATGGCGTTGGACGCTGACTCTGACGATGAGCACGGCGTGTGACAGAAGACGCGTGACATGGGTAAACGCGCCGTGACGGTGACGCGACGTGTTTGAGCTTTGACCAAGTCCAACTTAGTAAGTACCAAGTTTGGTACTGGAAGTAAGTGCTCGTTCTACCCTGAGGTTGGTCAGACCTATGGGACTAATTCTTCTCGCCGGCAAATCGGAACTTCCGTGATCAGTCAGACTTACTATCCCGTGAGGAAGGAGGAGTCATTCCTACCGTCAAATTCGCGGCAATTGCATCATTCGAGTCCACAAAGATCAAAAGCACTCGTCAGCGATCGGCATCTGTACATGTTTGCCCCTTTTGACGATTCCGTGCCGCGTGCCGCGTGTCTCCAAAGGAGGCATGAAGGTCTGCAATATAAAAGGTCACGCTGGGCTGACTTTACCATCCAACGCACTCTCATCCCCAATCATCTACAATCCCTTTTCTGATAAAGTGATACATGATGTCTTCGTTATTTGCTCCAGCCCCTAAGCCCGCCTCGCGCCTTGCGAGATACCGTGCACTGTCTCCGCATGCATCAGTCCACGTCTCTCCCCTACAGCTCGGTGCGATGAGCGTCGGTGACAAATGGTCCCAGTTTGGGATGGGGAGCATGAACAAGGAGACTTCGTTCAAGCTACTTGACGCATTCTACGAAGCTGGCGGCAACTTCATCGATACGGCCAACAACTAGTGAGTGCCTGGTCAACTGCTCTTTCGACGATCTCACCGTTTCCTTACAGCCAAGACCAGAGCTCGGAAGAGTTCATTGGAGAATGGGCCGAGCAGCGTGGGATCAGAGATCAGCTCGTCATCGCGACCAAGGTCAGTGTTCTAGATAGGTTGATATTCAGATGCCATCATGTTGATCCTGTTACTAGTACACCACAAACTTCATGCGTGGGGAAGCCGGTATCAAGCAAAAGATGTTGTATACCGGAAACAACGTCAAGTCGATGCACCTCAGCGTGGAAGCCAGTTTGAAAAAGCTCAGGACTTCGTACATCGATATTCTCTACCTTCACTGGTGGGACTGGGAAACTTCGATCGAAGAAGTTATGAACGGCCTGCACACGCTGGTTCAACAAGGAAAGGTGCTCTACCTTGTATGCGTCCAAATTGTCTAGTCGATGGCACTTCAGATCTGAAAATGATTTGTAGGGTATCTCCGATACTCCGGCATGGGTCGTGTCTCAAGCAAACCAGTACGCTCGCGATCACGGCAAAACTCCCTTCGTGATCTACCAAGGTCGCTGGAGCATCCTGGACCGTTCCTTTGAACGTGACATCATTCCGATGTGCAAGGCTCACGGTAAGTGTGAATTTTTGGCAACCAACCGACGATGCTTCATGATTCTTAGGGTTGGCCCTCGCTCCATGGGGCGTATTGGCCGGCGGCAAGCTTCGCACCGATGAGGAAGAAGAACGCCGGAGTCAAACAGGCGAGAAAGGCCGCACAACCTTTGACCCCGACTGGAAGCGGAATGAACAAGAGAAGGCCATCAGTGCTGGATTGGAGAAGGTCGCCAAGGAAGTTGGTGCAAAGCACATCAGTGCGGTCGCGATTGCATACGTCATGCAGAAGACGCCTTATGTGTTCCCCATCATTGGAGGTCGCAAAGTCGAACATCTGGAGGCTAACCTTGAGGCATTGGAAGTCGTTCTTACCCCCGAACACGTCAAGTACCTCGAAAGCATTCTTCCATTCGACCCTGGTTTCCCTAACGTGTTGATCGTCAGTGTCCCATATGTTTACCCAGGTGATCCGTATCTAACGAGCTATGGTGTACAGGGCGATGGCAGTGGCCCCAACTTCTTGCTGGCGAATGCGGGCTACATGGATAAGCAGCCTTCTCTGCGCGCAATTGTACCGGAATCTTCTTAAGGTGCTGTGCAAAGACCATAGGAAGGAATGTAGGATAATTCGCGACTAGAGTAAAGTTCAGAGTACGGATTGTAAAATAGTTGTTCTTTCGAAATCGCCTTCCGAAGCCACAAACATGTCTACAGTAGATCGACAAGCTCCCGCAGAGCTTACCGCTGCATCCTCAACCGTACGTGAATACAGCATCCACAATACTTGCAAGCCTACACCTGGCAGACATGTCTCGATTTGAGGAGATAGGTCCGTCCCTCTCTGCCTCATCTTTAGATCCGTTCACTGGACTTCACCACGGATCGCATTCATATTTACAAACCACACACGACTCGTCAAACCACAAGGTGTTCAAGAAGTTCTTGATACCCGGAGGCACTGTCCTCTCGAGATTGATGCGGAGGGTATGACCAAGAAGCAGATGTCAGAGTTTCCTCATTGATCTCCACATTGAAATATCTGGTAGTCTCGGAGAAGGGAGCTTGAAGAACTACTCCCGGACCCGCTGACCTTTTGCCTCGGCGCATGATGGCAAGAATTGAATGATATGTAGAATGTACATATACATACCGGCATTTTGAACTGGCTTACATAGACCTCGACGTCCCAGACTCACTCGGAGCTCTGACGACCTTTGATGTGACCTAGCGGACACCTGCATCTAACCACAGATACATTCATTTTCGCAGTCAGGTAACGTCGCCTACGTTGGTCTTCCCTGACTCCTAGGCTTAACCTCCAGAGCACGAGGCGAGTGGGCTTCCTCTAATTCTTCAGAGCAAGATGTACAATGCATCATCATGTTCGAAATACCCAACTGAGTTACAATCGTCTACAACGATCTGTAAAGGGTGTGATCATGTTTGCGATCGGTATATGCTGCAGAGGCGATGCTGTCCAGGGGTTGGCGCTCGGCTGTGCCCCGTGGAGTCTAGTGGTTCAAAGCAAACACCCAGCTCCGACGAGTCGCCCTATGAAGGGCAGGAGGACGAAAGTGCATGCAACTTCGGTCGCGTTCCTCTCACAATGAAATTGGCGCGAGCTTCGGCCGTTTGGCGTCTTCTCCAACACCACCTTCGTCTTCCTCGAGATCTTTTGCATGCATTCGTTTGGGAGCTGGTTGAGTGCCTTGCAAATGGACGACTATTAGAGTGACGAGCCTAATGAATAGAAGAGACATACTGCCGGTTTCTGATGAAACTTTCTCTTGTGTCTTTTGCACCGATTGAGAAGGGGGCCGGAAATATGGCTGCGCAAGCCAATGCGGGAGAACCTTGAGCCCTGTCGTAGGTTCGATCGTAATGAGCTCCTCTACCGACTTTCCCTCAGCCTCCTTCGCGTCTCGCTACACCAAAAGGAATCAAATCAGCGACTGTCGGTGCGAACCAAACACAAGTTAGAAAGGAGGACTTACATCCATCCTCTTCTTCACCTCCTCTACGATCTCTACATATCTCCCAATTGATCTAGGTCCTCTAACTCTACTCAGCTCGTCCCTCAAATCTGTTTCTCTGGAGAGCGCTGGTCTCAGCAACTTGAATAAGTGGCCTTTCACTGCACTCAGCGAAGTCGTTGTTTTCAATCCTTGGACGATGTGGAGGTATTCCAGTGCAAGGTCCGCGTGGGGAATATGCAGACCCTCCTTAATATCGAGCGTATAGGGTGATCGCTTTGTTGTCGATTCGGAGCGCTCGAGCGCAGGCGCAAATAGAGCCGGGTTATAGAGCACCGCCTCTGCAGACATGACGGCGTCCGCACCCGTCTCTTCCAAACACTTCTCAATGTCCTCCCAGAAAAGTATGTTCCCATTTGCGAAGACGGGCACCTTAACGGCTTCCTTGACAGCTTTGATGTGTGCCCAATCGGCAAGACCCGTGTTTTGACCGCGTTGAGAACGAAGACGACCGTGGCAGGTTAGTATTTGGGCACCGGCTCGTTCGAGCAGAAGAGCGTAGGATAAGGTCTCGGAGATGGTGGGATAAATACGGAATTTGGCCGTCACCGGAACTTTGAGGTTTGTGTGCAGGGTATTGACTGTACGAACACAAGGTCAGCATTCAATGGTATCGTGGTCTGATTGCTCAAGGAACCGAGGGAGACCGAGCCCATGACTCACCTAATTGATATATAAGATCCCAGTCCTCCATCAAGAAAGCTCCATAATGTCCCGACCTTGCGATCTCCTGTGGACACCCCAGATTCAAATCAACGGCGTCACAGTGATCCTCAACAGCTTTTGCAGAGTCTAACAATTGTTCTGGGTCGTTGGCGCAAAACTGGACGATTAGGGGACGGTCGACAACAGCTGGACCGGGAGAACCTTCCTCCCCGCTAGGAGTATCGAAGAATTTCTGACGGTACCCTTTCTTGCCTTGGTTAAGGTAGAACATCTGGGGAAGGGTTTGAAGGAACAGCAGTAGACAACGTTAAATAGGTACCTTGGCATTGATCATCGGAGTGTACACTAGCTGGACCGGGGGTTAGTTCGTCGACTATGTTTGGCCGGACTGAACTCGCACCTGAGCTCCGTATCGTCTTGTCAAGATTCTCCATGCCTGCATTGATCACCAAGACGTGACAAGATCGAGGACAACCCGAAGGCAGCGGAGGAAGAAAAGTCACAGAATCAGCCAAAGTGAATGCATGAGATGTAGAGAGGCGACATACAAGCTCACTCTGATCGACCATCGGCGCAACAACATACTTCGGACTGCCCAATACCTTGTGGTAAAGGTCGTAACCGCTCAATTTGCGAGGATGTGTTGTTGTCGGCTTCGGGATCGTTTCTCCATCAAATACCGAGTTCGATATGTTTGCCAACATATCTAAAGTTGTTCCTCCAGGACGGTGCTCAGTGCTGAGATTATTTTCTGTAGTGCTGGTCATCGTGCTGCCATGAGTTCGACGGTGTCGAGGTTGAAAAAAGCCGTCTGCAAAAGCGCAGAGCACTGGAAACGGTGACAATGACGGACGAAGACGAAGATGACCGGAGGACTTGAGTTGGGTGTATTTGGAAAGACTTGATAGCATTTACAAAGAAGGTTGACTCCTTTATTATATGCGGTCAAGTTGGGGTACAGCTTACTGTGCACAACTTGACACTGTGGGAAGTACAATAAATGAATATCGATGAATCTGTACAGGTAATTTCAAGTATCTAATCAATTAATTGTAGTGTCCGAACATTGAATTTTAGTCATTCACATGCTCACTGATTTGCGCAAATGATAAGTGAATGTCGTCGAGCGATTCCCCGTTTTCCAGTGTTACAAAGATATGAAGATTTATTGTCAAATCAACTGATTTGAACAGCAGCAGTAGCGCTGTATATGAGTGATGAATCACCTAGATATCATTTGCTCGCACCACCAAAGATCAATGACACATAAAAATGGATTTCGTCGCACGGCATGGTTAATTGATACACTGGAAGAATGATATATACACATCGAGTGGGCAGACAGGAAGTGTGAATGACGGTGTCACTCATGTTGGAAGGGAATGTAGATCGCCGGGTCGGCGACGCGATGTTACTGATGCTTGTATTGTGTTGGAAGGGAATGAAGGTTGCCGGCGATGTTACCGATGCTTGTATCGAAGGGGAACGAGTGGAAGAGTAGACATGTTGGTGCGAAGCTGTATCTCCTGTCGATGTATCTCCTGTCGACTAAGACGTCCCGCGGATAGGACGCTTCCCGTTTGAACGAGAGGGTTTTTTCTGCACACTTGAGCTGTTCGCCATGGTGGTAGAAACTGTCGGATCTTCTGGGAGGTGGGGCGATTCCGAGGTTTGCGCGGGTTCCGCTTGAGGTTCTGCTCGAGTTCTAGTGACACGCTTGCTCCGCGGGGCCTTTGTTCGTGCGCGTTTCGAACCACCGGTGGTTGGTGACGATGGCGAGTCTTCTGGACGGGAGGGCGTGTCGCTGATAGTTGTCAGTACGGGCTGCCCGAGTGATGGGTTAGGCTCTAAACCGCGTTGTGTTTGAATAGCCCTGATTGACTTCAACGCATCCTCAACTTCTCTATCTTCCTCCCCATCTTCATATCCTTGAAGCACAGCCCCGTTGTCACTGCTCGCGATCATCATTTGATAGGCCAGCCTCGCGTCGCACTTCAAGTCCTGGGAAATGAGCTGAGAAGCGACAAATGGAACGAGGAAGTAGCGCGTGAAACGATTCAAACTGAGCGGACTGATTGTGTTATCAGGTGGATCAACGATGCCGACTAATTGAACCAGCGTGGCCTCGATGATAAGTGATCCTTTCGCCCCATAGCTACCGTGCAAAGACTCATATCAACTTTCAGTAACCACGATCGTAGCGGCGAGTACTTACTAGCCAGGCCGCGCATTTTTAAATACTACCATTGGTGCAGAGTCACTGCGGCCTAACTTCTGGTAGTCCCGCCCGAGCCCTGCGTCTTGCAAGTCGTCCAGGAATCGTTCGTGAACAACGTTCTGTGCTCGCGCGGGAGGATTATAGATGAGGTCGAGGATCCCGTTCTTCATTGCCAGTATACGAGGAGGTAACTCTGCCCAAGCAAATGTTGTAGGCCATCCCCATTGACGCGACTCCTTCAGGTGCTCAGCACGCGCGAGAACACTGTGAAGTATTCTGCAAATGTCAAAGGAGAGCAAAGTGAATTGCATAGAGTCACGACCGCGCTCACGAATGATCGTTTCGGCACGGTGGATAAAGTCAGCGAGGACTTTGGGACGATCCGCGGGGATGAGATCACAACATCCATCACGAGGGCATGTGGTGAGCACATCCGACATATCTTCCATACCGATGAGTCTATCCAACTCCACCGATTCTTGCCGGCGTGCGTCCTGAGCACTGGCTTCCGCTCGCCGTGGCCGCGACTTGCTTGCAATGGATACGGGGGCGGATACAGGATCCTGCATTGGTGTCAGTTCTTGGTCAATGTAAGTTTGTGGCTTACTTACTTCCTTGATGGCATCATTCCCCGGCTGTGGTTTGTTATCGTTGGACTGCTCGTGTATGATTTGTCAGTTCCGATCCGAATCATCTCCCTTAATGATAATGACATACTTTTTGGCGGGCAGGAGTGGCGGTGGCCTTGGTGTTAACCTCTTGGCGGGCCCGCTTCGGAGGTAGGGGATCCTGCATTGGCGTCAGTTCTTGGTTGTTCTAAGCCCGCAGCTTACTTACTTCCTCCATTGTGTCATTCTCCGACTGTGGTTCATTATCATTGGACTCTGTGCGGCGCCTTTCAAGTTGACGAGCAGGAACCTGTTGGCGGGCTCGCTTTCGAGGTAGAGCATCCTGCATGCAATGGTGTCAGTTCTTGGTCGTGCTAACCCTGTGGCTTACTTACTTCCTCCACAACCTCTGTGCGGCGCCTTTTACGGGCAGGAGTGGTGGTGGCCTCCGTGTTACCTTTCTGGCGGGCCTGCTTTGGAGGTATCTTGATTGAGCCTGCGCCCACGGACTTGCTGGCGCTGGCGGGTGCTGACTGGCGTTGGCCCTTGCGCTGCATCTCGATCTCGGCTAACCCCTCGGATTGATCATCAGGTTCGTGGTCGCTCACGGGATCGTGTTCGTCCTCATGTTCGCTACCATCCTCAGCCTCGAGATCATCAGGTCCACCTTCAGCATCACTGAGCTCACTGTCAGCACTACCACCATTGGTTACCTCTCCATGTGAGCCATTGAGAATGTTCGAGCGGTTGGCGTGTTTATATTGAAGGTGGTTGCGCAAGTATCGAGACATAAGATCGTGGATAGGCCAGTTGTTGTGGAACCGCTGGAGATAAGCAAATTGCTCCTGTGCCTGGGTAATCACATCAATTCCAAAGGCCAAGGAGTGCTAGAAGTGAGCTCGAAGTGCCAATAAATAAAAGAACTCACTAAAGCCAATACCATTGTTACCGTACGTTGATCTTGCTCGCGCATAGTCTTGCTAGGGTCCAGGTACTTGGTAACAAGTTCGCGAGCCATGTCCTGTTGCAAGAAAGAGATGGGAGAAAGAGATGGGGTCAAGCAGGCTAATGATAAGTGAAAGATCACGGACAGAGAAGGCGTTGTATTGCCGCTTGTTCCCCGCCAGCCCCATCGACTCTTGAATGTTGTATCCATCCGGTGGAGAACGCCCTGGAGTTCCTTTTGGTCTAAGGATGAGCAGTTGGTTCGGCGGGGCTTTCTGGAGTAACTTCCGGTCTGGCTTGTGCTGTACTTGAAGCGTCCGTACTTCTTCTTGTAGCTGACTCATTGTTGATGCAACATGGTTGAGCTTGCTGATCTTCTTGCTAGTTTTTTTCTTTGAAACCTTTTGCAGGGTGGGGCCAGCCATAGTAGTGATGCGTGGTTGATGTGCTGTCTTGATGAATGATTAATGAGGCTGGACGCGACATCAAGCCTGGGATCAACAGTCACATGACCATCATGCGACTCGGACATCAGTCACATGACCATCTAGATTACATTCAAGGAGCATACAGATCGAATTGTAAGAGACGAGAGACAGACAAATCTAGATGTAAAAAATAAAAGAAGGGACAGACAGAATGAGGGACAGACAGATTTGATTGTAAGGAAGGGAGGGCAGACAGAGTTAAGTTGTAAGGAATAGTTTGGACGTGCATAAAAATGTTACCAATTATGTGCGACGGCGGTGGATTACATGCAACGATCACATGCGACGGCGGCAGATAAGTCTATCTGGAAGGTCATCCGAGTCCTGGCGTGGTCGCTTGAGCTGGTTGGAATTCTTGGTGCGTGAAGAAGGACGACAACGAGGTTCGGATGGCCCGGGGTTGTATTCTGATTCTGACTCCGTTGACTGAGAAGGGGGTAGATACTCCGAGTGTGAGTCCTCGCTGGCAGGGAGTGACTGCTTCTTGGATATAATGGTGCGTGGACGAAGCGAAAGCCGGGGACGACTTGGAAGAAGAAGTCTGGGCGGGAAGGCCTCCGAGTCCGTCGACTTGGACTTCTCAGCATCCTGATGTTTACGTTTTGCCTCTGTTCTCCTGTGCACGATCTCGGAGGCGGTCAGCGTGCGGGTACTCGGATTTGCATTTGGGGCACGCCGGACAAGAAAAGAGCAGGGTGCAACGTTTGCCTGCAAGGAGTTAAGGAAGAAGTGATCGTCTTCGTCGTCGGGGTCCTCGAGCTTGATGTCAGTGAGCGGCTGTGTGATCTTGATGTCAGGGAGCGGTCGTGAACATGGTTTTTTCGAGTTCTTCCGAAGGCACCTTAGTTCGGCTTGAATTTGGGCGAGCTGGAAGGAAACATCTTTCATTGTGTTCGATATCCGCTTTGCCTCCGATGGTTTGAGCTTTGCTTCGAAATCTGAGACCTGCTCGCCTTCCGAGCTTGAGACCTGTTCGCCTTCGGAACTTGAGAGTCGATCACCGTACGAGTCGAGATCGTCTGACTGAGGTAGACAGGCCATGATATCGAAGTCGGTCCATGCACTAGCATCAGACGCCAAGTCGGGCATGGGCGAGAAGCGGGGAGATTGCGGAAGCAAGGTAGTAGGAGGCGAAGGAGGTGTGAGCCCGGTCAAACGAGTGAATTCTTCTTGTTCCTGCTTGACTTGCTGTTGCTGTTCCTCAAGGGCGGGATAACATTGATCTTCACAGACACGAAAAACAATGGTCTAGTGATTCCAGGTGAGTCCGCTGGTGAGAGAGAAACAGGGAAATATAATATAATATACACCTTGATTCCTGGCGTGGCTATCTCCAAGTCCATCCGATAATAAATGTTGCGAACGTTAGGAATGATCCCGATCGAGTCCAAGTACGCGACATCACCGGCGACACGTAGTGATTGAGTTTTGTTGATGATAGGCATGGTTTGACAGCTGATGGAAGGATGTCTGATTGGCGGTTGTGGTTAAACTTGAAACATCTAATCAACATTAACGACACGTGACTGATGGAAGCATGTGACTCGCCTCGCTTTGCGGTCAAGTGGAAAACCCACCTCTAACGCTAGACGACGACCGCTGTCTGAGCCAGAGTGTAGATCAAGTCGTTAGGCAAGCTTTCACTTTCTTGGCTACTGCACAATCTGACATGGAACTGAATTGCACCCAGGGCTCACAATGGTCCATCAAAAAGACTACAAGATTTGTCGCTGCAACGAACGATGCTACAAACTTCTCTCGAAGCGTACTCGCGACCGACATTATGAAAACGCCGATCCTACAGAAATGCTGGCCTCAGAAAGTGAAGAGAGCTCGGGCGATCATGATGAGGAAGTCATTCAAGAATTCAATGCTAACGACAACAACAACAACATGAGGCTTGATGAAGATGAATCGTACGCTACCTCCGACGCAGCGTCGGACAACATGAGGCTTGATGAAGACGAATCGTATGCTACCTCCGACGCGGCATCTCACTCCTCCGAGTCAGTCTATGAAGACAACTACCTGGACTTGAAAGCCTTCGAGCACTCTGGCGAACTCCAGTTTTTGGAGGACGAAGAAGACGCCTCAGCCTGGGGTCTTTCTTCCGCAGAAATCGAGGCTGAGTTGGAGGCATGGCTTGGTCCAGCACGTGAAAATAAATTTCACGCTATCAGTAAGTTGTTTTCATGTCACGTTTTCCAAATCATTCGCATTGCTAACCCGAAACAGAGGATAAAATACTTACGGAGAAGGACCGCGATGACATTCGCGCATTCAAGCTGAAGATGGTTTCTAATATGCCTCGGAAGATCTATGACCAAATGCGACACTCGTTCCGGCACAAGATCACGATAGACTCTGAATGGGTCGTTCTTCGTCGCCTCGCTCTGCTTGCTGGCATTCAACCTCAGAGAATTCATTGCTGCATCAACTCTTGCGTAGCCTTCACGCGCCAATACATCCACACTGAAGAGTGCCCTATTTGTGCCGAACCTCGCTACTCTCAGTCTCGTAAACCCCGTCGCGTGTTTTCCTACCTTCCATTAATCCCTCGTCTGCAGGCATTCTTTCAAAACGAAGAGAGTGCCCAATCCCTGTTATATCGTCATCACTTTGTATCTTCTAACGGAACCATCAACGACATCTTTGACGGCGAGTGGTACAAGATACTTCGCGATACCCCAGTCAAGGTGGACGGCATTTCTTGCTCGCACACTTACTTCGCGAGCAAATATGACATCGCTCTTGGACTCTCTGTCGATAGCTACCTACTCTTCAAGCGTCGTCGGGGAGGTCCATCGGCAATGCCTATCCTACTCCAAAACTTCAACATTCCTCCCCAGAAACGCACTCACTTCGAGCACCTGATATGCGTCGGAGTAATTCCAGGCCCACGCCAGCCGAAGGACCTCGAATCGTTCCTCGCTCCTCTTGATGATGAACTTGCAGCGCTCGCTGCTGGCATCGGAACCTTTGATAGCGTGTCGCGGCAACGCTTCGACCTGCATGCGTACATCCTCTTCAAGAATGGTGATATCCTCGCTATCGAGAAACTACTGAATATCAAGGGTCACAATGGATTCAGTCCATGCCGCTCCTGCAACATACAAGGAGTTCGCAATATATCCGCAAAGGGTACTGTCTACTATACACCTTTGCGCACTCCACACTCCGTGCATCAAACCCGTCCTTCAGTCGATCCCAAGTCACTCCGCTTACGCACTCACAACGAATACCTCGAGACCATCAACAAACTCTCAAGCCCCAACATGACGAAGAAACAACGTAACGACATGATGAAAGACACTGGCATACGTGGGCCCGCCGTACTGCGCCGTGTTGGGAGTATTGACTATGCACGCTCTGTGCCATGGGAATGGATGCATCTTCTGTTGGAAAACATTATCCCAACGTTGGTTGATCTTTGGACCGGGCGATTCAAAGGGCTCGACATCGGGGTAGAGAATTACGAGATTGTTCCTCATATTTGGTCGCAGGTCGGTGAGGAAACGGTCAAGTCAATCTCAAACATCCCTTCCGCCTTCGTGCGCGCATCAGCAACACTGCAAAAAGTCTGAAGTTACTGGAATGACTGGATCAGTTAAACCAGTACGCCAGTTGCTCAGTTGCCCAGTCATCCAGTCAGCCAGTCATTTCAGTAATCTCATTGGTTCATTAGCCCAGTCACTTCAGTAGTCTCAGTAGCTCAGTAGTCCCAGTGTTCCAGTCATCCAGTTATCTCAGTAGCCTAGTAGCCCAGTGTCCCAGTCATGTAGTCATCTCAGCAGCCTAGTAGCCCAGTGCCCTAGTTATCCAGCAATCCAGTTGTCTCATTACTCCAGCCATTCAGTATTCCAGTATTCCAGTAATCTAGTCACTCAGTGGTCCAGTAATCCAGTAGTCTCAGTAATCCAGTCACTCAGTGATCCAGTAATCTAGTCACTCCAGTCACTCCAGTCACACAAGTCACACCAGTAACCCAGTCACCAGTCACTCCCAGTCACCTCAGTAACCCAGTAATCCAGTCACCCAGTCACCTCAGTAATCCAGTCACCCAGTAATCCAGTCACCCAGTCCCAATTACTAGTTCACTATATCTTATGATTAATTCACACCTTATGACAGTTCAGAAAATGCGAAATATATTATGTCTAACTATTACATGTATTGTGGTACAATAGTTACAAGTTAATGAAGTGCCATGCAACACGAGCAGCTATGTACGAGGTGAGTAGGTGTGTTAGTCAACAAATAAACACGAACCTTTGAAGCCAGCGGGGCTGTTGAGCCCGCACCGGCTTCGTTGTTTGAGCTTGAGGTGGTGAGAAGTGGTGGTAGTGGGCCGAGCAGTGCGAGCAGCTGTTTGTGGGGTGAGCAGGTGGCTTATCACTCACCTCATGAAGCCGGCGGGGCTGTTGAGCCCACGCCGGCCGCGTTTTCGCGTTTTCGTCGTTTTCGTGTCGGGGGTGGTGTGGTAGGTGGTAGTGGGCCGCGCAGTGCGAGCGGCTGTTTGCGGGGTGAGCGGATGTGGTGGTGAGCGAGTTCTCACTCACCTCGTGAAGCCGGCGGGGCTGTTGAGCCCACGCCGGCCGCGTTTTCGCGTTTTCGTGTCGAGAGTGGTGTGGTAGGTGGTAGTGGGCCGAGCAGTGCAAGCGGCTGTTTGCGGGGTGAGCAGGTGGCTTATCACTCACCTCGTGAAGCCGGCGGGGCTGTTGAGCCCACGCCGGCCGCGTTTTCGCGTTTTCGTCGTTTTTGTGTCGAGAGTGAGGTGGTAGGTGGCAGCAGGCTGTTTGCGAGGTGAGCGGATATGGTGGTGAGCGAGTTTTCACTCACCTGGCGATGCCGGCGGGGCTTTTGAGCCCTCGCCGGCCGTTTTGTTGTTGTTGAGGTGTGGTGTAGTGGTGAGAGAGAGTCGAAGAGGTGGCGCGGCAAATTCAACATGGTCACGTGACTTTTTCGCGCGGATTTTGTGTCAAGTCCGAGCATTAGGGAAATGTGGCTACACTTTATTAGGATCTCCTACACTAGATAGCTACCATATTTTTTGTACACTTGTGTATGCTTTTTTGTACACTTTCAATAGGTTTGATCTCCACATACTTTGCTACACTTGTAACTACACACTTACTGCGCTTTTTTGTACACTTTTGCTACACTCTAACCTAATACACTTTCCCACACTTGTAACTACACATTTACTACGCTTTTTTGTACACTTTTGTTACACTCAATCTAGCTACACTTTCCTACACATGTGATTCAAGTTTTACTACGCTTTTTTGTTACACTTTGCTACACTCAATCACTACACTTGTAACTACACTTTTAGTACACTTTTTTGTCCACTTTAGCTACACTCTATCACTACACACTTTCCCACACATTTCACTACACTTTTACTACGCTTTTTTGTACACTTTTGCTACACTCAATCTAGCTACACTTTCCCACACTCTTGACTACACTTTTACTACGCTTTTTTGTACACTTTGCTCACTCAATCTAGCTATACTTTCCCACACTTGTAACTACACTTTTACTACGCTTTTTTGTACACTTCACTACACTCAATCCTAATACCCTTTCCCACATTGTTAACTACACTTTTAGTACACATTTTTGTGGACTTTAGCTATAATCCATCCTATGAATGATTATAAAATGTCACTAATTAGAATGACTCTATTAGATGACTGAGTAGTACTGGAGTGATTGGGTGAGCTGAGGGCTGGGTAACTGGATAACTGGTATGACTGGTGTGACTGAAGTGACTGGATTACTGGACCACAGGATGACTGGATTACTGGAGTGACTGGATTACTGAGGTGACTGGATTACTGGAGTGACTTGTGTGACTTGTGTGACTTGTGTGACTTGTGTGACTTGTGTGACTGGAGTGACTGGATTACTGGACCACTGAGTGACTAGATTACTGGAATACTGGAATACTGGATGGCTGGAGTAATGAGACAACTGGATTGCTGGATGACTAGGGCACTGGGCTACTAGGCTGCTGAGATGACTACATGACTGGGAAACTGAGCTACTAGGCTACTGAGATGTCTGGATGACTGGAACACTGGGCTACTGACCTACTGAGACTACTGAAGTGACTGCATGATTGGATGACTGGGCTGCTGGGTTACTGGAACTACTGGATGACTGGATGACTGGGTTACTGGGTTACTGGAACTACTGGATGACTGAATGACTGAATGACTGGGCTACTGAGATTACTGAAGTAACTGGATGACTTGATGACTGGGCTGCTGGGTTACTGGAACTACTGGATAACTGGAACACTTGGCCACTGGACTAATGAGACCACTGAAATGACTGGATGACTGGATGACTGAGCTACTGGGACTACTGAAATGACTGGATGACTGGATGACTGGGCTGCTGGATGACTGAGACTACTGAGACTACTGGATGACTGAATGACTGAGCTACTGAAGCTACTGAAATGACTGGATGACTGGGCCACTAGGCCACTGGGTTACTAAGACTACTGAAACTACTTGATGACTGGGTGACTAGGTTACTGAAACTACTGAAACTACTGAAACTACTTGTTACTGGGCCACTGGACTACTGATTTAACTGATCCAGTCATTCCAGTAACTTCAGACTTTTTGCAGTGTTGCTGATGAATATCTCAGCTGACAACGTCGCGCAAAGCGTGCCTGCGTTCCAAACCTCGGTTGATGCGTGGATTGCTCCTCCGCCGACCGCAGTACAAGCACCTACCTGTGGCCTGGCCGCGGGCTTGCAGTGTGCTGAACCATTGGATCGTAACTTGGTATCCATCAGGAGGCATCTCCGTATGCATGGACATGTACACCCAGAAAGGCAGTATGTCCACTGCCCATGGGAAGGGTGTTCTAGGATATTGCAGTGGAGGAGTGTCCCTAGGCATATCCGCTCTCTGCACCTCGGCGTCCGCTTCAGGTGTGCCAATTGCGGGATGTCGTACACACGACCTGAAGGCGTAGCGAGACATATGACATCGCAGAATTGCATGGTTCGTGGATTTCGTATCGCATCAGCATGAGAAAACCGATGATTGATTCCCCCTTGACCCTATAGGACACGTGAAACAGGAAAGTTGAGAACGTTCAAACGTTCAGCTGGGGAATGGAAGTGAACTAGTCAGCAAACGATTTCGGTTTCTTGCGCGGTCGTCACGCTTGATGTATCTAGTTCGGCAGTGTGATGTTATCGTCCAAATGGATGTGAATCCACATAGGCATTGTGTGATACGTCAAGTAAAAGAACTCACACGTAGATGTTCCCTGTTAGCATCGACAGATTGGGCAGTCATGTACGTCGGACCTGCTTCCGTTCGCTTCTGACATGGTGATCTTTCGGTTGGTGATAGGAGCAAGGCCGAAGTAAAACAATAGAATACCCCCACTGATGAATTCGGAAATCTGAATATGCAAGAGTGATCGTATCACTCACCACGCTCAAGTATGCATTGTGCGCTGATCATATATATGGTCTCGGCTGACTGGAACACAGAACGGGGGTTGCTCGTACTCGCTGCCACAATCTAACCGAGCTGATTAAGATACTTGGGGTGCTATCGCACAGCGGTGAAGACAAAAACAATGATTCGTTCGGGCGTACATACTCTAGATGGTGGCAACGCACCTAAAACATGATGCAGGGGAGTGGGCTGATTCGGGGCAGAGATGCGAATAAGTATCTGGAGTGACTCATCTATCGGGCTCGCGTGAACTATGAGAGGAAAATCAGTATCCATCTGGGTTGAGTGGTTCCATTGATACGGCTAGCGGGAGCTTCTCGGAGTCAAAAGTCGGATTCTTGGCTTGCACGTGCGAAACCTTTTGCTAGCTATATTCATTTTGCACAAACAATAATAGCCTGTGTAAGGAGACATAACACGGACCACGCACGGCCATGATGGGCACAGCGAAAGGCAGGGATGCTTAGAAGTGCTTACATAATTTCTGGTCGGAGCTTGAAAGTTATCAATGATCCCTTCGTCCGACTTTGGCTTCGTTTTCCACAACCACCAACCTTCTGGTCAGTGCTCCCCCCGCTCGCTGTCCGTCTCGCTGACCAGATCTTTGTCTACAGCCTTAAAAATATAAAAAATACTTTAGAAAAAAGTAGTTGCTCTTCGCCTCTTGTGTGAGTTCCCTCATCTATCGCCCTGGCCGACAGCTGATCGCGCGCATCTTGCAACACCAGTCGCAAAAAAAAAGTACTCAAAGCAGTAACGACCCCATAAACCCAAAAAATCAAAATGTCTTCTGTTGCCGACGCCGTTCCTATGGTTCAAACTGAGCCCGCTCCTGTCCCTCCACCTGCCCCCGCCGACAACCCCCCTCAGGCCTCCGTCACCTCTTCTCCCTCTGCGTCCCTCTATGTGGGTGAGCTTGATCCCACTGTTTCGGAGGCTATGCTCTTCGAAATCTTCAATATGATTGGCCCTGTTGCGAGGTAAGTCTTGCGTGTCCCGGTATGGCGCCCAGATCAAGAATCGGTTAAATTCGCCTCCAGTATTCGTGTTTGCCGTGATGCAGTCACCCGTCGCTCACTCGGCTACGCATACGTCAACTACCTCAACACCAGTGATGGTACGTCATTTTGCTAAACATTGCAACCGACGAGCATTCATGTGAGTAATAAGGCGAGCGTGCTTTGGAGCAGCTCAACTACTCGCTTATCAAGAACCGTGCCTGGTAAGTGCGACGGGCGTCGTTATATTAGCCCCATCTCACAGTTGCGATAGCCGTATCATGTGGTCCCAGCGTGACCCTGCCTTGCGTAAGACCGGCCAAGGCAACATTTTCATCAAGAATCTTGATGAGCAAATCGATAACAAAGTAAGGTTCCACGCCTTGTCATGAGCTGTGTCCGAGTTACCTACGACATTTCGCCAGGCCCTCCATGACACATTCGCTGCCTTCGGCAACGTGCTCTCCTGCAAGGTTGCCACAGACGAACAAGGTCGCTCCAAAGGCTATGGGTTCGTTCACTACGAGACCGCTGAAGCCGCTGAGAGCGCTATTAAAGCTGTCAACGGCATGTTGTTGAATGACAAGAAAGTTTACGTTGGCCACCACATTTCCCGCAAGGTTTGTCATGTCACAAATCACACAGAGAACACTGCTTGACATCTCGCCAATTTAGGAGCGTCAGTCCAAGCTAGATGAAATGAAGGCTCAATTCACAAACCTCTATATCAAGAACCTTGACCTTGGCGTTACTCAAGAAGAGTTCGAAGAAATGTTCAATAGGTTCGGTAACGTGACCTCGGCTGTCGTTCAAATCGACGAGGTCGGGAACAGCAAAGGCTTCGGCTTTGTTAACTTCGAGACGCACGAGGAGGCCCAAGCCGCCGTCGACAACCTTCACGACACGGAAGTGAATGGCAAGAAGCTTTATGTCTCGCGTGCTCAAAAGAAGTCTGAGCGCGAGGACGAATTGCGTCGGTCGTACGAACAAGCCAAGATGGAGAAGCTCAGCAAGTATGCTGGTGTCAACCTGTACATCAAGAACTTGGAGGACGATGTCGACGACGAAAAACTCCGCGCCGAGTTCGAGCCTTTCGGTACCATCACAAGCTGCAAGGTCATGCGTGATGAGAAGGGGACATCAAAAGGCTTCGGGTTCGTTTGCTTCTCATCTCCCGACGAAGCTACCAAGGCCGTTGCGGAGATGAACAACAAGATGATCGGCACGAAGCCCTTGTATGTTTCCCTCGCTCAACGTCGCGAAGTCCGCCGCCAGCAATTGGAAAGCCAGATCGCTCAGCGAAACCAGATCCGCATGCAGCAGGCAGCGGCTGCTGGTATTCCTGGCGGATACATCAATCCCCCCCTCTACTATCCACCTGGTCCCAACGGCTTCCCTCCCCAGGGTCGCAATATGATGGGCTATGGCCAGCCTGGTATGATGCCTCCTCGCCCTCGTTACCCCCCTGGCGGAGGTCAGGTCCCTGGCATCCCTATGCCACCTTACGGTGGTCCTCCGCCTCAGTACGGTATGCCAGGATATCCCCGCGCTCCTCGTGCACCCGGCGCTCGTGGACCTGGATCATCCCCAACCAACCCGACTGCTCCCATTCCCCGCGCCAGTGGTCCTCCTCCGGCTAATGGTGCTCCTCGCCCAGGTCCCCCTCAGGGTGCTCCCGCTGCTCGTCCTCCTCCAGCTGGTGCCCCCGCGCCTGGCGCCCGGAGCCAACAGGCCTACAAGCTTAACCCCCAGACTCGCAATGCCGCTCCTGCGCAGGCACCACCTGCTCCCGTTTCCCAGCCCGAGGTTTCGGCACTCACTACTACTGCCCTTGCGAGCGCCCCTCCGATCGAGCAGAAGCAGATGCTTGGTGAAGTTATCTACATGAAAATTGTCGCGTAAGTCATGCTTCGAACTCTGCTTAACTATGAAATCCTGACGAAACCCCAAAGCACACATCCCGATTTGGCAGGCAAGATTACCGGTATGCTTCTCGAGATGGATAATGCTGAGCTCTTGCATCTCCTTGAATCCAACGAATCCTTGAACGCCAAGGTCAACGAAGCTCTTATTGTCCTCCACGAATTTTCCAAGGAGGAAGGTGCCCCGGCTGCTTAGGTAGTGAAGTGGGAGGTGTTTTGAAGGAGGGGTGTCTTTGCGGGTGCCATTGGGTTTTGTTGAGCGATATTGGCTCGTCCTCTCTTTTTCTGTGTGCTCGCTTTTACAGGTTGATCATCCGTGACCTCTGCCTTGAGCTGAGTGTCTATTTTAAACTGGGTATTGGTGGTGGTCGTTCCTTTTTGTGTACTCCGAGAAGGAACAGAGGTTGATACAACTGCTTTCACTGCGGGTCGAGTGTTGCTCGAGTGAGACACATGTCTGAATCCAAGTTCCCTTGAGTGCCAATTTCTCGCGGTTAACGTTGAGAGTCGCAGCAACCACTGCGCCGCCAGCGCTTTCATAAGTACAGTCCACACCCCGCGTTTTTACACCCAACCAGTTCCGATCTCAATCCTCACGTTCGTTTCTGCACTCGTATTATTTCCTACTGTGCAGATGAGCAGGCTAGCTCAGGCTGTGGATTGTTTGATATTCGGTGCTGGCTGGGCTCATGTCCTTCTCGCGCCGTACACAAAGGTCGAGGAATCTTTCAACCTACATGCAACTCATGACGCTCTAATGTACGGTGTGCGCCCCGGAAGTCTACCCAATGTAAGCTTCCAGAATCCAGATCACCAGACTATGCGTATAACTCACATATTGTCATCACGCCCGGACAACCATTCCAACATTTCTCAAGTACGATCACAATATCTTTCCGGGTGCCGTCCCTCGTACATTTGCAGGAAGCGTGCTGCTCTCGTGGATCTCCATGCCGTTCATACAACTCGGCATCGCGCTAGGGATCATCTCATCCAAGTTTGATGTACAACTTATCCGTGCGTCATGCTCATTTATGGTTTTTCCCTTGCCCTGAATCATTCATCCGAACGTCGTCCAGTGAGACTGATGCTCGCTTCCTTGAACGCTCTCGCGCTCGTCCTCGTCCGAAGGGCTGTTTCAACACGATTCGGGAAGCAAACGAGCCACCTGTTTGCACTTTTGACGTGCTCGCAATTTCATCTTCCGTTTTGGATGGGTCGTACCCTTCCGAATATGTTTGCATTGATTCCCGGTAGGCGACCTTCCGTCAGCCTAGATTCGAGTGCTGAGCTATCTCTTGCAGTGAACCTCGCGTATTCCATGCTGAACGATCGCGCACTAAATTCTACACGGGCTTCGAAGAAAAGTATCAATATAGCAATCGCTCTGTTGACATTCACTGCGGTAGTTTTCCGTTCTGAGGTCGCGCTTCTGCTCGCACCTTTGGCACTTCAGCTTCTTGTCCAGGGCCACGTCACTTTCCTTAACCTTGTCACAGTTGGTCTACTTGCCGGACTGACCTCTGCTGGTCAGTCGCGGCCCTGAACGCAAGCATGACAATAGCTCATACGCTCTATTACATAGCGATCACCGTTGCGGTCGATTCCTATTTCTGGAATCAATGGCCTCTGTGGCCTGAGCTGTACGGTATGTACTTCAACGTTTACCTGGGGAAGAGTGCAGATTGGGGTGTAAGTGTTACTCGATACTATCCATGCTTCTCGAACTCAATCACTGTTTGTAACTTAGACATCACCCGCACACACCTACTTCACCGTTTATCTTCCCAAACTTCTCATGGGAGCTACGCCTATGGCAGTCATAGGCGCCACGCTCGATCACCGGATTCGATCCTTGCTTTTCGCCCCACTCGCGTTCGTGCTTGCGTTGAGCGCACTGGGACACAAGGAGTGGCGTTTCGTCGTTTATGTGGTGCCTCTGATCAACATTGCGGCAGCGCGAGGGGCACGGTGGATGTGAGTCCTTGGTCCACTTTCTGTGTCTCGTGGTTAGCTAACTTGTTCGATATAGGACCTCTAGTAAGAAAGGTTTCCTACTCAAATACCTGATGTTCCTTTTTGCCCTTTCCCTGGTTGCCCTCAACGTTGTCGGGACTTTCATGTCGACCCTCGCTTCAATGGAAAACTACCCAGGCGGGGCAGCTCTGGCTGCGTTTAACCAACGATACTCGGAGCAGAAAAATAGTGAGTGGTTTCATACTATCAACACTTGTCAGTGTTGACCTCCTGTCATAGTTCATGTGCACATATCGAATCTTGCGGCCCAGACGGGCGTATCCTTGTTCCTCCACGAACATGCATCTCCCTTCCTGTCTTCGTTACAGTTATCTGAACCTGGCTCCTCCTCTTCGCACAATTCATGGATATACAACAAAACGGAGTCATTGACTCCGGCCATGATCTCCTCTTCCCCCTTCACTCACTTGATCGCCGAGTCTCCCGAACTCGCTGGCGAAGAATGGATGGTCGTCGAGACCATCAGTGGATTCAAGCGGTGGAAGTGGGATTCAGATCTTCTGAACATGTTGAAGACGGGGAGGTTATGGGAGATACCCCTCCATAGTTGGATTCAGTTGCTCCAGATGGAGAGGAGCGCCCAGCTATGGGTATTAGAGAGAAGAAGGTGAATAGAGTTCGAATGGTTCGTTGGCGTGTAGCAGTCGTTTAAGGTATGTAGCAATCTATTTTATATTGTGGATTCTAGAGGTCATTTCCGAGCAGCGTTTCACTCCTCGAGCTTATGGATAGTCGAGTTCGCGGCGGAAGAGCAGGGTTTTCTTCCTTCAGCTTTCTATGCTTGCCGTGACATTCTCTGTATTAGCAACCTATAGGCATCGACCAGCTTTTCAATCGATCTTCGGTTCAGTCTCTTTCCTTCTAGAGCTTCGACTATGTGCAATTCATTGCTCCACACGGTTACACACGAGACCGTTGGAAATCGAAAATCCTTCTCGAAGCGTGTCATCCGTGGCGGCCTCACCATCATGATCACCATCACCCTTGATGATGCTTAGGTGGCTAGTTCCCATACAGCATAGATTTTCTACAGCAATCGCAATGGCTGCTACCTACGACTATATACTCTCTCCACGTGACGATCCAATGGTTCACAATCTGAAGGAAATTACAACGTTGATCGTGAACATAATGAGCCCCGAGAGTTCTGCCATTTTCAGTGCATTCCCCTTTCGTAAGTCAGGACAGAGAATTCGGGACGAAACTCTAACCATCAAGCCTCACAGTGAAGCACATACCACTGTGGTTTCCAGTCTGATGCAACATGGCAGCGTGTCGTCTACGCTGGATGTAAAGTTGTAGACTGGTGGCTCACGTTTCCCCCGGTCCAATATAAACCGGTGCGTCGTTTCGATTTGCACTCAACTATGATTGAGAAGTGTTATGCAGGCTCGAGGTCCGATTGTACCTTGCAGTTGGAGAAGCATTGACACGGATCGACGAGAACCAGGCTGATGCATCAAACATGATCCGCATAAACCAAGATGCAGCAGCATCGTCTCTAATCGGTAAATCTACCTCTCGGAAGATCGAAGCATCTTCTGATTCTGTTGCTTCATTCAAGTTCCCCCAGCGGCGTCGGATACGGTAAGTCCATTAACAGATCTGGTTTCGAATACACAAATACCAGACAAATTCGGCACTTCAGATCTTCGTCCTTGCGATGATGTTGTACCCAGTACTAGTGGAGGTCTCTGAAGATTCTGCAGTGATTGGCAGATCTCAAGCGCACTACTGTCATCATCAAGCCACCCAAAGAGGCGAATCTGTAAGTCGAGTGTGAAGTCTTCATCCAAACTTGCCAAGTTCTATGACTGGGCCATTAATAGGTGTTTGGCCGACAGCTCGATGTGGTCCGCAATCGCCAATATGCTTGCCAATTTTTTTTGTTCGAGACGCCGATCGATGAGCCATCAAGATTGAGCCAAGGTTCACTGCAGAGATGACCTCCTAAGTGTCAATCAATCTCTCAAATGTGGGATTGGTGACTTTCGGATGGGAAGACCTTTACAGTACGGATAACCCCTCGATGGGGTGCCCAGGAATTCGCTTGTTTTATCAAGGCTGATGAGTAGCGAAGACGGCGCATAGGAGAGTACTCTGCTGAGTGCAGCTTGCGGTTCCTTCGAGCTTCCCAGGTTCGTGTACATTACCCCGCCAATGTCTAAGACAGTTGGGGGTCTTCCATCACCACCACTCCGGGACCGAGTATTGCACAAATACGACCCATCCAATACATTACATTACCTCGGGGTAAAGCTTAGATCCTACCAATGCTTATCCAAGAAGAGACTCGTTTCCGTGCCCATTCGCCCTGTCCTTTCTCCTGAAGCAGCATCCAAAGATCGTCTCGCCAGCACTTTTCACGGAACCAAAGATCTTCGCAAAAGCCCAATTCCTAGCCCTCCAGATGGCATGTTCCTTGACGTCGATTCTATCAGGACGAATGCGGTGCTCGCTATCGACGACGACTGAGAGCGTGATGACGGTGGTGACAATCGCAGCGAGCGCGGTCGAGGCAGAGATCATGAACATGATGATCATTTGCAATTTGGCAGCTTGTTCCACGGAAGAACCTCCGAGAATGGCACCAGTCATCATACCAGGGATAGAGATGATACCGATGACGCTGTAAACAGCCCGAGCGGACCATGTGAGAAACGAATTTAGGCGGAGTGAACGGAGCGAGAATGCGGACCTCATTTGATTGATCGTCGGCGTTAACGCAAGACGGAGGGCCTCACGTGCGATCGGCAAACAAGCTTCAAATCGAGAAGCACCGAAAGCGAGATAGGTTTCCACTTTGTCTCTGTTTTCGCTGGATGGTTTCGTCAACTCTAGAGAAGAAGGTGAAGGTGGAGATCGAGATACATACTACATCTCTTTCAAGACGTAGGCAACTGCCACGACCACACCGGAAACGGTGTTACCACACAACATACCCACCATAGGAACTGTGAAAGGCGACGTTAGGGTATCTAGCTTCACTGAGCGTGTCTATGTGTAACGGGCGTACTGTATTGCTCCGGCCTCCAGAACGGTTCAACAGCCATAGCATAGCGAGCACCAATTATAGAGACAGGTATAGTCGAACCCAACATGGAGATCAGGACCGATGAGAACTACAAGAGAGGTGTCAAAACGATACGGGCAACATGGCCTAGAGATGAATCACCATATTATCGTAGCGTTTTTTCGACTTGTTTGTAACTGGGGGATCAGGCGTTAGCGCGCGGGGAGGACACTACGCCATGGAGACATACCAACTTCGAACGTGCCCAATAAGTTCAAGAGGACTACGTGTTCATTTCCAACATCAGGATCTGTATTAGGCATCGAAAAAGTTTGAAAGACTTACACGCAATACCACCGACAGCCCAGGGATGATTGGTTTCGAATACACGCTGGAGGACCAAACCCATAACGGCGAGCTGGATAACACATCGGAGGGCCGACGAGAGCAATGAGCTCCCGACTCCAAGGTTCAACGTGGTGGAGAGCAATGCATTGAGTAGGATGAAGGAGAAGCCAAGACCGACGTTTCCCCACGTCAAGTTGCCGGCATCGCCTGGTGCGGTATCCATGGCGGGGAGTAGACGAGAGCGTATGAGAAGTTAGCAAGGAAAGCTTGGAGGAGGGAAATGGCTGGAAGGCCCACTGGTGGAGAACTTGAAGGTGCCAGACATTCAGGTTCAGGCGAGACAGGATGAAGAGGTATTTTTATCGCTGTGCATATGGACTTGACAGGCCAATCAACCACCATTAATTCATTAACGCCAAACTGGTTGGTCGAAATGAATGACTCGTGTTCGCCGCAAGGTCGGAGTGGCAAGAGCGGTGACCGTGTTCAACGCAGCAGGTGGAGGTTTGGCCCACTCACACTTTTGGAAGTCCACAGTTCCGAACACGACCATCACGATGGTACGATAAAAATATACAGATTTCTCTACAAACTTGGGTGGTACGTAGTACTGCCCCCAGGGGCCCAGTCCTTGAAGGCAGCGCTCCCCAAAGTCTGTTTCTTTCTTGTGAAGATCTGCGATGGACCTTAACTGGTGTGTTTGGGCTTTGCGGTGGTTTGCAATAGTTTGCAGCTTCCGAGGTCCGAGATCCTATGATATAGCAAACGGGAAAACGAGGTGGATTTTCAACTTCCTGTGCACAGTCAACCACCTTTGGTTGCCAGTGCACGAGAATTCTTGCTTTGGACCATAGACCTACAATGTCTCGTCCTTGTCGATACTTCGGTACACCAGGTGGTTGCCGCCGAGGCAATCAATGCAACTTCGCCCATTCCCCCCCCAATGAAAGCGCTCTGGGACCACCTCCCCCTGCCAGTGGTTTATCCTCAGATTCTCGTCCAAATGCCGCAAGTCCTCCTCCCCCTCGAGGGGTGTGCAGGTTTTTTTGGGAACAAGGCCGATGCAATAGGGAGTTTGCTTGTCGCTACCAGCACATATGTGGAGTGGGTCAGGATAAGTCGTTGAGCCCGCCTGCCTCCACTCCTCCGGCAGCAACGCCGTCTGCCAACGTTTTACAACGTGTGGCCCCGTTTCTCACTCAAGACGGATTGTCAAGGATACGTGGTAATGGGACTGACGGCTTCTTCCCCCAAGATTCTTCTTCCTCGTTGTCTCCTTCAGAAGCACACAACGCACTGAAAAGATTCCTTATGGACAATTTTACATTCCGAAGCACTTTTGAGGTGTATGCTTTCTTGAAGCCGCTGACCAGCGCCACTGCCTCAAACGCAAATTGGGTAAGCTATAGCATTATATTGTCGTGACCACCTTAGTAAACAGTAAACAGACTCAGGAAGACGGTCAGGTAATTGATAGCATTCACTGTGGATGACGGTCATGTTGATTGAACATCTGAGCAGCTCCTTCTAAACACCATGGCTTCTGTGCGTGATCACCTAGCCCCTGTTAGATATGCTGCTGAAATCATCCATCGCAGCAAAACGGTATACTCCGCCTGATCAATATATTGCACTGGCCTCAGGTATCTGCTCACGCTGCATCGAATCGTGAAGTTCTCTCTTTCCAGCGAGGTGTGCTCCCGATTTTACGAGTCAGTCCATTTTTTGCCCTCGAGATAATCTCCCACTCACCCCTCACAGTATTTATCATCGGACTTTGTCGTAAAGAGTACACTCGTAACCCGAGCAAAGTAAGGGTATCCGGGTAGTGTGCCCTGATTTGCTGCTTACTTTCGGAACCGCAGCACGCTCTTCACGGAAGTGCTACAGAACCTTCCACACCTCGCCGATGCGATCGAAAAAAGCATGGAACTCATCATGACTTCTCGCTCCTTCAGGGATCCTGGGTTGCCATTGAACAATCAGCTTGGTACTCAAGTCTTTGTGTCGCTCGCTCGCGTCTTGGAAGAGTATGGCGAAGCCCAATTTCATTGTGTGATACCTTGTCCTTACACATTTATAGATGCCTCGTGCGATTCAAGCATGCTATTTCTATGCACCCCCGCCTCGTCCCTTTGGTTACAAGTCTTCGGTCGTGGTTCGACCAATGGGCATCTGCGGTTTCTGCATCCCCGCCGACGTTCGACAACCCCTTCGACAACATAGTGCCGACCGTCCGCGAGCACCTTATCAATGCGATCAGAGAAAAGGTTAATCTGCTTGGGTCTATCGTAGATCGGGAACGCGAAAAGGAAGCACGCTCGGTTGCTCGCACGAATACGTTCACCAATCAAAACGGGACCTCGAACGAGGGTTTGATTGCTGCGCTTGATAGCAGCTATGATCCTCCTGGAGAGATCCGGCCAGACGGACCTCGACACGACAACGATTTCTTGGACATCTCCGAGATTCGCATCATTCCCACCCACGAAGAACTTATGAGTCCAATTCCACCCTTCATCCCTGCTAGTTTGTACGATGCACCACACCCTTTCCCACCAGAGTCTATGCAACGCCTCCTGGACGTCCAGTTTCGTTTGTTAAGAGAAGAGTTGACGTAAGTGTTTCCGCCATTATCAGTTTGTATCGCGTTTACTGATCGCCGAGTTTAGGGCGCCTTTGCGAAGAGCCGTGCAGCTCGTCCATGCCGATCTGAACGCTCAAAATAGAAAGAAAACAAAACTGGATGATCTCCTTAAAAAAGGCGGTGGAAAATATCATGGAATTGCTGACAATCACGAAGCTTTGATGTTCAACGTCTACACGAATGTCACATTCAGGTCCTTGGTTCCCGACCGCCGTGGACTCTCCGTAAGCCTCACCGCCCAGGCGCCTCCTGGTCGAGCCAGAGCTGCGCAAGGTGGCGCACGAGTCGCGTACTGGGAGGGAATGGGTAGCAAACGCCTCACACCGGGAGGGCTCATCGCTCTTCTCTGGGAGACAGACAACGGAGTCTCTGTCCATCTCGGAATTGTGGCATCCTCGCCCAAGGAACTGACCGACTTTGTTCGGTCGGACCGCGAGAACATCAAGATTCGGATCGTCTTCTTTGACAGAACCGTGGAGTTGCGCGTTCTTTCGGAGTTGAGCAGTCGGCAATCTGGAGTCAAGATGTTGATAGAATTGCCTGTCATGTTTGAAGCCATTCGTCCTTTCCTAGAAGCTCTCAAGACGGTTCCTGAGCTTATCCCCTTTCCTCGTTATCTCGTCTTCCGGCCACCCGAGTATTTGAAGAACTGCACTCTCGACCCTCCCAAGTACGCGTGCCTTCCTGGTTTTTCCTTCCAGCTGTCATCGCTGTTCGATCGGGGGGATGTGGACGACTTGCGGTTGAACGTTCTCGATGAGGCTTCCATCGGGACCGCTCGAGCGGAGCTACGGAGGGCGAGTCGTCTTGATCCAAGTCAGGCTGATGCTGTGATCGCAGCGCTGACGAGGGAGCTCGTGTTGATTCAGGGGTATGTCATGGGTAATACTTTCGATGCTAAGACGGATGCTAACGAAAGTGATTTTCGTGGGCCACCTGGCACCGGAAAGGTAAAGTTTTGAAATTAAAGATGGACTCGTGGACTAATCAATATGTTTGACTTCAGAGTTACACCGGTGTCGAACTTTTGCGCGTCCTCATTGCAAATCATGTTCAGCCGATCCTCATGATTGCGTTCACGAACCACGCCCTCGATCACATGCTCTGTTCTGTTCTCGATGCCAAAATCACAAACAACATTGTTCGGTTGGGTAGTCGTTCATCCGACGAAAGAATCTCCCAGTACTCGATCGAAAACAGAGAGATGGTCGCCGGACAGTCCCGTCTTGGCGGACAATCCTCCACTCGACACCGCGAACTCAAATTCGTGGAAAATGAGATCGTCGAATTGATCAAGAATATGCAAAAGGTTGACCTCGAGTCGTCGCAAATCACCAAGTATCTCGAGACCTCTTACCCGGAGCACCATCATGATTTGATGTCGATGCCACCTGAATGGATCGGCGTCGTCAAGCAGCTCATGCACGATGATTCGGAAGGCGCTTGGCAAACGCAAGGGCCTAAGGGCCAGGTTTTCGCCGAGGACACCTCGATGTATGCGTTTTGGAAGAATGGCCGTGATCTAGACTTTCTGGAAATGGCTACAAGTCGAGTTGCTTCCAACATCGCTCGGACTCAAAACCCGTCACATGCTGTTGCTGAGGACAGCGACAGTGAAGCAACAACTGATGAGGACTCGGAAGAGGAGGAACAAGATTCAGATGACGAAAACTCTGACATTTATCCCGAGAAATTATGGCAGACTGCAAACTTTTTCGATCCACCAGACGCAGGCATCGAGTCAGTGTCGCAACCCGAGGCTGCTCCTGCACCTGTCGTCAATGCTTCAGTTTTGCCTCCTCCTATCGCGGAGGAAACTTCTTTCGCTTCCTACGTGGACGATCCAATTGGGCTTTTCATGGCCCTTGGAGAAGACGGTATTCCATCTGTGCCTTCGGGCGACCGTGAGCTTAACGAGCTCCGCGCCGACGGGCAGGCATGGCGTATGAGTCGACACGAACGGCAGGCACTCCACCAGTATTGGATCGATCACGCGCGCATCGAGATGTATCAGAATCAGCGAGATGATTTCGAGCGACTCAGCAAGAAGCATGCCGAAAAGGTTCGGGAGTATAACGAGACCAAAGAAGAGGTGTGTTTTTGTCTTAAATGACTTTGTGATGATTTCTCATCTGAAACCTCTAGATCCGTCGCGACTTGTTAAAGAATGTCGATATCATTGGATGCACGACGACAGGTACATATTTTTTGACGAACAGCGATCGAAGTTTTTGATTGTTCTTCAAAAGGGGCGGCTAAACTTGGAACGCTCCTCAAGGTTGGTAATCCTGCGAATAATCTCGTTTATGCCATTGACCATTGACCGCCTGTAGTCGCTGAATCCGAAAGTGCTTTTGGTCGAAGAGGCGGGACAGGTACTCGAGGCTCATGTGTTGGGCAGCCTCGTGCCTTCGGTAGAGCACCTCATCCTCATTGGGGATCCTCTACAGCTTCGGCCGACTCTTAACAACTTCTGTACGTCGCGATACGGCCCCTAGATGCATCGGTTAACGCCGTTTTCCAGCACTATCTATGGACAATTCGCGTGGGGCCAAGCTCTATCGATTCGACATGTCGCTCATGGAGCGGCTCGCGACCTCTGGTCTGGCTATGTCTCGCATCGATGTCCAACGACGTATGAGGCCCGAAATATCAAGCTTGATCAGGTGCGTATTCCAGAACATTTCTCAGAGCCAGTCCGATATCTTACGGTCTCTCAGAAACACACTTTACGCGGGGTTGCAGGACCACGACCTGGTCAAACAGTACCCCGAAGTTCGCGGATTGACGAAAAACTTGTTCTTCCTCTCCCACAATCATGCGGAGAATGGTGGGACGGATGAGATGGCAAGCAAATACAATATGCATGAGGTGAGCATGCGTTCTGTCTCTCGGATGCCAGTGTACATGACTTAATCCACGCACTCAAGGTCGAAATGATCCGAGATCTTGTCCTCTACCTCCTTCGGTGGGCTATTATCCACGGGCTTTCTTGATACGCTCTGTGCTTACGTTCTTCCAGCCAGGGCTGCTACTCAGCAGAAGGCGACATTGTTGTCCTGTGTGCGTATCTGGGACAACTCGCACGACTCAGGGATGCCCTGGGAAATGAAGTCGCGGTAGTGATCGATGAACGGGACCAAGCTGCCTTGGATGACCACGAAGGTGACAAGGATGACTCTGGCGACACTCAAGTTGGCGCTCGCGTTGATCACATCAAGGTGACAAAACGTGTAGGTTTTTGGTACGAATGATGCATGACATCGTCTCATTACGCTAAATCTATAGGTTCGACTGCGGACAGTTGATAACTATCAGGGAGAAGAAGGAAGGGTAAGGAATTTCCGAGGTTGTTTGGTCGCGCTCCTGGACAACTTGAACTTACCATCACTTAGATTGTCATTCTTTCCCTCGTCAGGAACTCGGGTGGTTCTGAAGATGAAAAGGGTCTTCAAACGATCTCGCAGACCACCAGAGTAAACATCGGCTTCCTCAAGGTACGCTTTGACATTGTCGCTACTCACGTCGTCATCAGCTCACACGATGTTCTGCTTTCCAGTCCGAGAACCGTACCAATGGTAGGCACTCCGCATCAGTAGATATAACTCAAATTTCACATCTCTCCTACAGTGGCTATATCGCGGGCCCGTGAAGGCCTTTATATCTTTGGGAATGCTGAGAATCTGTCAGCCAGGAGCAAAATGTGGCGTAACATCATCGAGGAATTAGAATCGCAGGATGCGCTCGGCCCAGCATTGCCTGTGGTCTGCCACCGACATCGCGACAAAATAGAGTACATCTCTCGCCCAGGTCAACTCTCTAGGATCGCACCTGATGGTAAGCCTGATGACTTCTCTCTGCCTTTAGCATTGAATTTTAACACATACTACTCTGCAGGTGGATGTATGGAGCAGTGCGATACACTATTGAAATGTGGACACCTCTGTCCATTCAAGGTACGAATAGCCACTTGTTTGGTTGCGCGGTGACTTAAGCCGTCTGGAATTCAGTGCCATTGTGATGATCCCAACCACGTTGCTGTGGTCTGTACTAAATCGTGCCGACGACTTTGCCATCGAGATCACCCGTGTCAGAAAGTCTGCAACACACCCTGCGGGGATTGCATGTTCCCCGTCCACAATGTCCGACTTCCGTGCGGCCACGTCAAAGATTCAGTTCCATGGTGCGCTCCAATCATCTCTACGGTTTCGTCCATTTAACTTGTGTGATTATAGTCACCAACTGGACGCGCTGGACAGTGTTCAATGCAACGAAACGGTGGTGAAACAGCTACCGTGCTGCGAGCACCAGGGCACCCTGCCCTGTTATGTGGACCCTGAAGATCATAGATGTCTGGCTCGGTGCGCAGGTTTGATGCCGTGCTGTGGGAAGAGCTGTAGTGGATCGTGTCATGGATGTCAATCCATCAACTTCACACCATCGAATACGCGTCGCGCCACGAGGAGCAAGCATGTTGCTCACCCATGCCAGAAGCGCCTCTATTGCGAGCATTCTTGTCAAGAGCCATGCTCAGAAGACCACGAACACACGACTCGCTGCACTTACAGCTGCAGGCAGATCTGCTCTCATGCACAATGCAGGCGAGGGTGCTCTGTTCCATGTGCACCGTGTAAACAGTCATGTACATGGCAAGTATTTCAGTGTCGCCAAGGCATAGTCGGTGCCGTTTTCTGACACATTTTGCTGTAGGTCATGTCCACATTACAGTTGCCCAGTCCCCTGCGGTTCGGTAGGTGATTGACGAAATAGAAAAATTAGTCGAACTAACCTGGTGTCTATCGGCAGGTCTGTGCCCGGCTTCCATGCGACCGACGTTGTGATAAGCTCCTTGCTTGTGGTCACAGATGCCCTTCAGGTGAAACTCTTGACCTTGTTTGGATCGCCGAGGCTCATTCTTGAATCACGATAGTGTGCGGGGAGGATTGTGCGATTCAATTCTGTCCTCAGTGCGCTTCCGAAGACCAAAGTTCTCAAGTGGCAGATTTCATCATGCAGCGAACCTTGGCAGAAATCAATCCCGACCTAGAATCCGTCGACGAACTGCTCATCACCATCCCATCCTGTCGTCACACGTTCACGGTCGAAACTCTCGATGGGCACTGCAACATGACCGAGTTCTACGAAGTTGGACAGGATGGAAGATGGAGGGGTCTTCTGTCCCCAATCGGGTACAAGCGACCCCCAACGTGCCCTACCTGCCGCTCGGAGATCACGGCGTCCCGCTACGGTCGGGTCTTCAAACGTGCAAACTTGGATATCCTGGAGCGTAATGTCGCTGCTCAAATGTCCCGGTCTCTCGGAAGGATCCAGACGTCTGTCGAGGCTCTACAAGTTTCCTCAAAGAAGGAACATCTAGTCAATGCTGCTGCTTCCATCGACCTCAAATTCAAGGACAAAATGGACAAGAAAACGCGGCAAACGCAGGCTCAGGCTCGGGAGCAAGTACTGAATGTGTCAAAGCAAGTGCCGGTCAGCGATCGGGATATCTCTCCGGGAAACAAGAAACTGCACGCTTTCCATAGCTCAGTGCTGGACGTCTGGCGGACGACTATGCACGAGCTCTTCACTGCGTATCGAGAAGCTGTTCAAGTAACGGAAACTCGCTCCGCTCATACAGAGGCATGGGAAGCTGCTTTATCATACCTTTACGAGGGCGAGCTCAACGCCTCTCTCATCGATCTCCGCACCATTCCCAAAGAGCCCACTGTCCACGCGATGAGGGTCGCGAAGATGAAGATCGGGCAGCTGCGCCCTCTCGCGGATAAGAGGTTCCTGGTGGAAGCGTTTTGGTCCACCATTCACATCCGCCTCACAATCATTGATCTTGCAACGACATGGCTTGAAGAGATCGGCAAACGCATGCCCGACAACAAAATCGGCCAGCAGCAGCTGACTTGGGCAAATTACGTCTTATTCCTCTTCAAGAGCTGTTTACGAGATGTCGAGATCGCCTCCAATGTCGCCAAGGACTCCGAATCTCACCGTCAGATATCGAAAACAGCCCTTTATCACATGCGGGTCTCGTTGGAAGAATTCCGCTTTGATCTGATGATGTGCAAAATGACGGGTACATTCAAAGCTCAGGAACAGAGGGACATCCTTGCGGAGCAGGTTAGAGACCGCTTCCATGAGGCAAAGGAATGCATGGAACTTACGGTCCAACGCCATTGCGAGAAGAAGCCTGATCTCGAGGAGAGGGAGTGGCTGGAGAAAAATTTCACGAATATCGCCCTCGATATCCTCGAAGAGTGGACGAAAATCGAGCGTTCCATTCGCATGGACACATTCTATGAGCCTATCTCTCTCGCAGAGCGTATGCAGATTGTGACCGCACTGGGTTTCGGTGAGTATTGTTGAAAGGTCTCGAAAGGCTTGAGACTCACATGAATAACTAGCCCACGCGGGCCATTATTACAACTGCCCGAATGGTCACACATTTGTTATTACAGAGGTGAGTGAACAGAAGCATTCAATGTGAACATATCAGCTTACGTGGGTGCAGTGCGGAGGGGCAATGCAAGTCAGTAGATGTCCTGAGTGTAATGCATCCATTGGGGGGTATGGTCACCGCCTGGACCCCTCGAACACTCGCAGCGCAGAGTTTGAGGAATTGGCCCAGCAAGTCGGAGCATCGTCAACACCGTGGGGAAGACCGTGGTGATCCGACATCTCCAATTGTCAATGTAAGTGGCTTTCTCCCCGGTTGCTTGATCATGACGATGGGTCTTAATCACGTAGCAGACGTCCGGGGATACAAGAGTCCTGATTCAGAGACCGTTGTACATCTATAAACCCTACAAATGTTTCTTGTGGTCGTGTCAATGTTGAGTTGCTCTTGAAACATTCATCAATCTCCAAGCGCATCAAGCAAATTCTCGGGTTTTGCCTTCTTCCACCTATCCTTACTAACGCGCATGATTTCTGGGAACCATTCCTGGAGATTTGCCTCCTTCTCTCTTCCCATCACCATCTCTGCGAGCGCCTTTCCACTCATCCATGCATGGACCATACCTTCTCCAGAGTATCCCGCTGCGATCCATTCACCAGGAGACACAAATTTGAACGCTTTATTTCCTCTTTCCGTTGAACCCTGAGCTGTCCCAGAGTTGGCAGGAGGAGCTGAACGCCCAGTAGCTGAAAATGACAGACGTCCGACCCAGGGGAGCAAGTCCGCGGAAATGCCCAATACACCACTCCAGGTGGCCTTCACGCGTCCTTTGTACCACTGAACGCTTCCTTCTTCTTCCCCAACAGGAGGCTGGCCCTCAAGACCCCAGTTGTCCTCCCCGAAGTACCTTGGTAAGGCGCCACCCAGGTGTGCGCCAACGCGCCTGCTGTACAGGCTGTCGTCTGTATTCGCAACAGCTCGGTAGCCTTCTTGACCTTCTTGTGCGAACCCGCCTCCAAATATGAATTCGCATTCACCGTTCGGAAGCCGCGCGAGGTAATCAAAGCCAACGGGCCTTTCATAGAAGATGAATGACCGCTGCAGTGTTTCCGGCGGAACGGACTGTCCTGGACGCTAAGGGAATGATTTTGCCTCGCATAGGTTCCAGCAGATGTGAGGTCCAACCGTTGGTTGCATGGATCACATGAGGAGTTCTCAGTCCTTTCGATGGGGTGACGACGACGTACAACCCTGCTGACTCGGATGGTGAGGGTGCGATAATCGAGATGCAAGGCGTGTTTGTGCACAGGAAGAAGCTACTATTACGTTACAATTCAGTCTTTGTCAAGTTGAAGTTCTCAGCAACCCACCTGTCTGAAAACCGTTCCAATAGCTTTGAGAGGACGCCCGTCACGAAGTTGTACGGATGCATGGCCCCAGCTCCCGAGGCAATACACCCGACAGCATCAGAGGCAAGCTTATATTTCTATAATTGTTTCGTGACAAGGTCGTTCATTGAGTATGCGAATCGTACCTGTATTGCTCCTGCAGACTCATAGACGCGATGATGGAAAGTTTCGAAGGCCAGGTCTTGCTGATAACGTTGCACCTTTGCTTTTGCCTTTACGAAGAGATCTTGATCGTAAAAGGCGTCGACCGTCTCAACCTCCCGCCATTGAGATTGCTCAAGGACACCCTCCTCCTCTGCAACACGCCTCATCTCCTGGAGATGGGCAAGACGGAATTTAATCATCTTTTGTGCGATGACATCTCCGTGATCCTTTTGCAATATTGCATAGTCGTGGTATAGAGGTGGAGATATATGACCTCCATTCCTATGCGTTGCTTCGATGAATGTCAACACTCTAAGAAACGGTAGACCCACCTGCCCGTGGCGCCCGAACATGCATCCCTGGCCTCAAGCATGAGTACCACAGGAGCCTTTCCTTCAGAATGTGCTTTGTCTAGGATTGTCTTTGCCACAGAAGTACCAGTAATTCCCGAGCCAATGATGACCACGTCCGCATACGATGGGAGGTCAGAACAATGCTGTGAGATAGGAGAAGGGGGATACATCCAGAAGGAACGCGTTGGGTTATCCACTGGTAACCCAGGTGACAACTCGATACGTTGCTTCAGTGACTGGAAAGTGTGTAAGTTGTCGAGAAACTCTGCGAATGCATGTCGGGTGAGCGAGACTGTGTTACCCATTGCCACGAGTGATCGTAGTAGGACTACAGAAAGTTGACGGAAAGGGTCAAACCCTTTTTAGGATTTGTTTTAGTCGAGAGATGATTAGCACAGCCACCCAGAGCTGAGATGGATGATCCGATGAACACGAGTCGGACACGCTCCATCGATGGTATGTTTGCCTCGAGGGCAGAGGGCAGTCGATTTGTTCGACTTGCTCCTCTACACTGACCGCCAATGTCATACGCAAACAGAGACAGGGATCAGCTCTCTCACTGGAACCAGAATACAAGCAGACTTCCTTCCAGGGGAGAGTACGAAGAAGACGAGGGGTACTATAATCCCTCCTACCCCAGAACCTCGCCACCACCCGTCTCGGGGCAATTTAATGGCTCGGTGAGGAGGCGACAAGCTCCACCACCCCAGGACCACCCTCAATATTACCCCAGATACGAACGTGATGGCCCGGGATGGGCCGCACCAGGCCCAGAGAACGTACCCTCCTCAGTTCCCAGACGCCAGACTTCCATTTCCACTTCCACGAATACGTCAGACTATGGAATACGTTCGCGAAGCCGTCGCAACAGTTCTGCGGCCAAGCTACACGCCCCACCTCTCGCGACAGCTCCTGTCTTGCAACAACCCAGCCTCGTTGAGCGCGAGGTTTTGGCGCGTCAGCGTCTTCAGAACACGTTTGACACATATGTCCTCAACTCCTTGCCGACTTACCTTCTTCGCATCAGCGACATGACACTCATCTCTCGGACCGAAATATGGGAGGCGTTGAAGCCACGGATAGAAGGTCTCACCGATGCACATATCGCGAAGTTATTGCTCGAACAGGATGAAGAGGCCAGAAAGCTCGGGGTCTCGGTTGTAGATCCGGAAGTACAAGCTCCTTTTGTAAGGCACTCTTCGAGTACTTCTTGCAACTTCTGACGGCGATATTTGAAGAACGACTATGTTCGGTCCATGATTAGCTTCGCCATCTTCTCCCATCGGTGGGGTAGCGGAGAGCCATCGTTCCAAGATTTACCCAGTAAGAAGCTTCAAGTCAGCAGAAAGACCGCTCCGTCTGGCCCAGGCTATCAAAAACTAGTCAAGTTCTGCGATAAAGCTCGGATCGATTACGGGAGCGAGTACGTCTGGACGGACACGTGTTGCATAAACAGAGAGAATAGCGCAGAACTCGAAGAAGCCATTTTGTCGGTGCCTGTTTGGTACTCGGAGGCCAGCATCTGCATCGTTCATCTTGGCAATTCGATAACGCTGGAAGATTTCAAGTCGGAACCGTGGTTCACTAGGGGGTGGACCTTGAAGGAACTTCTGCTTTCGCGCAAGATTCGGTTTTATGGAAGAGATTGGTCCGCGATCTGTCCTGCCACTTCGGAAGGCCGGAAAGACGAACGTACCCCAAAAGATGGTCGCGATGTGGTGCGGATAAACGACAAAGGCAACGAGTCAGTCATTGCTGCCATCAGCAAGGTCACTGGTATCCCAGAACTCGACATACGAAGCTTCACCCCGAGCTGCACAAGAATCGCAGAGAAGATGCGATGGGTATCACAGCGCTCCACATCCCGAGTTGAGGACGTCGCGTATTCCCTCCTTGGACTCTTCGACGTCACTATGCCCATCACGTATGGCGAAGGTCCGCGAGCGTTCTACAAACTGATGGGAGCAATCGCGGAGCAGTGCACCGAGCCGGACTTCTTCGCATGGGTTGGGAAGCCCTCGCAGTGGTCGCTAGCCTTGCCCTCCTCGCCACAATGCTACGCACCACATCCATCCCAGGGCGAGTTGAGCATGCCCTCGAGCATGCTCGGCGACTCCTCGTTCGAGCTGACCAAGCTTGGGCTACGCGCCAGGCTCGTCATGATACCCGTGTACTGCGAACCACTTGATCCAACCGATATCCTCACCGTTCGCTTCCTGATCACCCCCGGGCTTGCGATCGCTCAAGAGCCCTTCCAAATCCATGCTCCCCACTCTAGCGTTGTCCCCACCGCGCCAAACGGACGCATGCAGGAGTATGATCACGAGTACCCCCGTGAGCCTATGCACAACCGCGATGGCCGTGGCCGCGAGTTCGCTCTTGGTATCGTGGACTACGATGCGCGACCCGGTCCACCCGGCTACGCCGCAATACACAGTGGGAGACCACATCTCTGTCTTGTACTCGAACGCGACAGACGGGGGAAAGGTTGGATTCGTATAACGCGGCCTGGTGCCGTGACTCTGCGGTTTAGGGAAAGCGAGCGGCTACCCATCGAGTCTGTGTGTCTGCTGCACCGGTCACAGTAGGATGCGTAAGACCGACGAGTGCGTTGAATAATGTAGGTCCAATCACTGGCGAATGGCGCATCGATCTGAACAGATTCTAGTGCCATCCTCCGGCATGCGTTCGTGTTGAAGGTCGAGGATCTGCAATCGGATGCTTTTCCACCTGTATTATGAGTTTGATCCTGAAATCCATAGTGAGGATGCTGGGACGTCCATTTTCTCCATTCCGTTCGTTGAACATAAGTGGGGATAGAGTAAGAAACGCATCTATTCGAGGGAGACTTGAATGGGTTTACGACGTGGTTGCTCGTCAAGATGGCACTTCGGGATGCGATGAACTCGATAGTCATCGTCATGTGTGCAGATCACTGAGACGCAACGGTGATGCTGGCAGCACCAACACAGGGATGCATTGAAACTGTGTAAACGCTAGTGTCGTTCATGTACGATTTCAACAGGTTCTCGCATCAAGCCTGATAACATTGTCATATTCTAGTCGTCCCTCAGACGACGTGCATTGAAAAAATCCATATACATTTCGCCGCATAAAAAGTATTTATAATGCTGAGCTGAACAGACCAGGATCACGGATCTGCAGAATCGATCTATAGACAGATAGACAGGTGTCAAGACGATAATGTTGTCACGAGAAGCGCACCCTTACCAAGTTCATGATCTCTGACCGCATGCATATTAAAGAATAACTGATCGTCTTTATGAACGGAAGCTGGCCAGGCTTATCGCACGATCCTGCGATGAACGGTATCCAGCTCGACCACAAATGAGGAGTATCCGGATGGGTCTCAGAAAACAAGGTCATACTTGCTGCCTCAAACCACGCAGGATACCAGCCTGCGGTTTCCCAGTCAATGACCCATAACTGCCCATCATCACCAAGAATGAGGTTACCTAAGTGCAAAGATAGATGAGTGAAAGCGAGGGGCTACGATAGAACGAATATTACCTGGGTGCAAGTCCAGATGAGTGAAAACGAGAGGCATACTGGCATCGAATGGTGCAACACCCAGGCCTTCTTTACGAAAACGCTGTATGACCAGGAGACGATTTTGGTACCACCTGGATAGCTCACGGTAGGAGGAGAAGGGTCCGGAGCCGGAATCGTTGAACAGACGTCCATTGCACTCTTGCGGTAAACCATTTGGATTCGGTGGCCCTGGAAAAGGAGGAGCACCGACATGATCTGCCAAATGTCGCAGTTGATGGATGTAGTAGCGCAGCGTGAGGAAGACGCGAAATCGAGACCACCAGCCAAGTGACGGCCATGCCTCACGTAGAGCGCCACCAGGTATAAACTGTTGGAGCAAGTAGGCTCCCGGACCACAGAGACGCTTAGAAAGCCGGTGGCATTTGGGAATAGGAATGCAGGTTGAGGTGCGAACGAATTCTGTGGTATCAAGCTCGCGCTCTGCCTGCGGAAGGCTTATCAATAGCTTTGCAACAGTGTCTGAGGCAATCTTTGCGACGCCTCCTTGGTCATACACGCCTTCGGAAATAAGGAAGGCATTGGCATCAACTTTCGGGGAAGATACAACTAGCGCGTAGATCTCTTGGTCGCTCATGGCAGACACATTGGATGATGGTGCCTGCAACCGTTCAATCTTGGTCAGGAGAGTTTGGAACGAACGTCGACTAATTAGAAACCCACCAGATGGTTTCCCTGCTTCTTGCAAAGTAGTATAGGACGAAGAAGAACATAAAGAAAGTCCACCAATGCCATCGTATACATTGTGGGTTAACTTGAGGCGCAATTCGCCCGGTTATGCAGCCTTCCCACGAATTAATACAAACCATGTCCCTTCGGTCCAGGAAAAACTTTCGGAAAATATTGGAGGGTGAATGACTGTCTTCATCCCGACTCTTGGGTGTGCCTAGGAGAGACTACAGTGGTTCTTGCCCAGGAGTAGGCAACAACTGTCGCAAAGTTGGCATCAATGTGGGGAACTCGAGCCCGTGTTCCGTCTGATCATCACAACTTCCTTGGATCTCTACTCTCGAGTGTCTCAAGTAGACGGCGAGACTGGGTGAAGAATATATTTCTTGAAGTCCTCGTACTGCGCAGTCGAGACAGGTGGAGGGATCGCAAGTGAGGCAGGGTCAGGATTATTGAACGGAGGGCCGTGTCGGAAATTTCTGTACCTGAGTTCCAAGATTGCCAAATTGGGAGCTTCTTCTGAATTATTGCATCCGTAATCCAATTAACTTGGAATATAAGCAAGGATATGTCACGAGGCTTCCAATTTGGCTCGCGTAACATAAGCGACTCGGGATCTTCCAAGAGTCCTGAAATAGGAGCCAGATCATTTCAAGCGACTGCTGATAGAGTTCCGAGAGGCTGAGCCGAGATAGCCATATGCGTCGTCGAAAAGCCCACGCACTGTCCTCAAGGCCAACCTTTCTATAACCTCTAAGCCACTCAACGCTGGCTTATACCCTCCTCCCTGTACTCCCTGTAACTGCCTGTCCCATAGTATTCAATGCCCCCCTCAAAATCGAAAGGGCGTACGTACATAGTGTCAACCACCGATGATACCAAGGTCGAGTGCCAACATTGTGGTCAGCCATTCTCGAAACGCGGAATCAAGTCGCATCAGGATAGTTGTTCGCGAAGGCGAGAACAGAAAAGGCGCGATGCAGAGTATGCGGATCTAGCAGCCCAGGCCATCGAGGCTGAACGAAAAGGTGTGTATTCACATCAATATTAAAGTTTGGCTTGAAAATTTTCCTCCAACAATTAACCTCTGCTCATAGAACGTCGCAAGGAGAAAAAGCGGCTTCGAAAGGAGCGGGGGGCTGCTACCAATGTTCCTGCGCCCGTCCCTCCGACTCTCTCATCCGCTTTGGCGCATGCCGATTCAGATGTCAATGACGCGTTTGATGCCGGATTTGAGGACCATGATCACGCCATGAGTGCGGGGGAAGCTTCTCGTCGTAAGTAGGTTTTGTGTCCTTTGACGAAGCTTACATTCTATAAAAATAGGGTCAAGTAGAGCTTCAGATGCTTCAATGGCGAGTGTTCCTAGACCCCATGCTGACGAGCCCGAGATCCCTGCCGCATCAGCATTTATTCCTCCCGATTCGTTTCAGACAGAATATCATCCGAAGAGTGGCCGGCCAACTGTCGTTGATCGGTTCTCTGCTTTCACTCGCACTGCCTCCCATCCCCCCTTCGTGGATGAAGAACCTTGGTGTCCGTTCCAGTCTGAAACTGACTTCGAATTTGCGGAGCTCGCCCACCAAGCTGCTCTCAACAAGGAGCAAACAGAGGCCTTATTGAGCATCATTTGGAAGATCTCGTCGGCCGGTGCCAAATTTACCTTCAAGACTTACGCTGACGTACGTGCGGCCTGGCAGAGCGCTGCTGAACAGCTAACACCTGTGAGTATTGATTCTTTACATGAAACTTTTTCCGTGTACTAATTCACTAAGGTACCTACCTGCCTGTAGTTCGAACATCACACTATTCCTATTCGTTACAAGAAGCAAAACCTCGAGTTCGATATGTACACAAGGCCGCTGTGGGATTGGGCCTTGGATCTCCTCACCGACCCACTTCTGGCTCCCCATTTCGTTTGGGATGCCCAGCGTTTGTACAAGCATAACGGCGCTCGCTACGAGCGATTCATTGATGAACCTTGGACAGCCGATCGTTGGTGGAGAATCCAAGTATGCTCCGAGCATTATTCGTTCATATATTGTATTGATATTTATGTGTCATAGTCTGCATTACCTGTCAATAATGGAGTCCCTTTTGCATTTATCTTGTATGCCGACAAGACACGGCTATCATCATTTGGCACTGTCAAAGCGTACCCAGTCATCGCTCGATGTGGGAATCTACCGGTTGAGCTGAGGAACGGAAAGGGTCTTGGTGGTGGGCGCTTGGTTGGGTGGCTGCCGATCGTATGTTTCAAATTATGCATAGTCTTTTCCTAACGTTAAGTAATACTGATTGGCTTCCGAGGTCCCTGAAGACTCGGAGGAAGATGGCAAGCTATCGTATGTCAACCTCAAACGTGTTGTCTGGCATGAATCGTTCCGCAAGTTGCTGGAGACCATTGCTCTCCTCTCAAAGGCAGGATTCGCACACAAATGCTTCGATGACATTTTACGGATATTATATCCCATCATCTTGATTTTGTCCGGCGATTACGAAGAACAGTAAGCTCATCTGTCACTGTGAAACATATTTCTCTCATGCTTTGACAGGTGTGTGATGGCGCTCATCCGGGGCATCAGGTCGCATTGCCCTTGTCCCATTTGTCTCGTTCCCTCGGAAAATCTTACTGACCATTCAACAGACCATCCTCGTCGAACTGTCCTGGACGCCAAAGCTCGCCTTGAGCTGTATAGGCAAAACCATGCTGCGGGAGAGAAGGTATTGAAGGACCAGAGCCTGAGGCCGGTTGAGGTGAGACATTAATATTACTAGTAGTAATACCCTCGTTTCATTGATCGTCCACATTACTACCATCAGAACGCCTTCTGGAAAGTCGAACACTCTGAACCTCAGGACACTCTGTCTTTCGACTCGCTACATGCAGATGATCTCGGCTTATGGGGCAATCACCTATTCGGTAGGCTGAAGGATCATCTAGCGGCCCTCGGTCGGGAGGCCACGAAAACGGTCGACACACAGTGAGCAAAACCTCCTTCTATTGTCCTGCCAAACTCACTCTGTTTGCATTTACGGGCACGATGCGTTTCCTCGATGGCGCAACTTGAGCCACTTCCGCAGCGTAACAAATGTTTCATTCAGCGACGGAAACAAGTTTCAGGATATCGCGAAGGTACGTGAGGAAAATGTCTTTCCACTACCTCAGACTACTCACATCTCGGACGCTTGTCACGCAGCAAATTCTCTATACGACTCAGAATGTCCTCACACGCCATGCTGATGAAGCTGGCTATGCGCTTCTCCAGTGTATAGCCAGCTACCTTCGATATCACCACTACATCTTGCTCGACGTACACACAGAACAGACCCTCGAGGAGGGTGAAGCCGAGCTCCTTGTTTTTCAAGAGTTCCTCGATGTAAGTCAGTTCATTATTTGCCTTAGGCAACTACTAATTCGCCTCGCAGACGTACATCGGTATGACTTGGGGGTCGAAAAATTGGAACTTCCCCAAGGCGCATTCTGCGAAACACGCGTTTCACGATATCAGGGAAAAGGGCGCATCCCGTAACTTCTCCACCCGTCCGAACGAGTCCGAACATGGCCCTATCAAGCGTTACTACTTGAATCAAACAAACGGAAAAGATATTGCTGACCAAGTATTCTAATTTACATACCTCCAGCTCAGCTATCCTAACCTTCAACTCCTTCAGATCCTCAAACTCGATCATAAGACATTTATTTCCCAGATGATCCGGGGCCGAATATCCGAACTACGCACGCAACGCCGGGATGCTCTATTCTCTCAACTCGAACAAGAGGAGTTTGAAGATGACTCGTCGGTGGAGCATCCCGCATCGGCGAACGTATTCGGTATCCACCTTCATGTTGGCGCTCCTCAAGTTCCCACCACGTTCGAGGCAGTAGAGGCTGCACACCTCGCTGATCGAGCCTTCCGGAACTTCCGTCGCAAGTTCACGACATTCATCAACGACCTCTTTATTGCTCAAGGAATTCCACTTCCCGGGCCGATACAACCTACAGCCCACGATAAGGTATGTCATACATTTGATTGATAACTGACTGACTGACCTCGGGCTGTGCAGGTACAGGAACATCGCTACCTCAAGGTTCACTACGAGTCAATGGTAGACTGGAAGCTCACGGCTGACTATCTAAGATGTAATCCGAGTTTTCATGGTCATGAACGGCGCGATTGCGCCTTGGTACGCACCCTAGATGAGGACCAGGGCGAGAAGATTATCATTGTCCAGCTCCTTTTCATATTCAAGTACACTGTCGCTGGTCGCACCCTCGACCTCGCGCTCGTTCAACCCATGGACGCTCCAACTGGTCCATCACGATCCATAGATCGTGATCTACGTCTGAGACGTTTCCGTTCCCGCCCGCGCTCCTCCGCAGAGTTTATCTCCCTCCAGTCCATTATCCGTGGGGCGTTGCTAGTCCCTGACTTTTCTCATCGCGGTGATTTCTTCCTTGTCGATTACATTGACGGAGATATGTTTATCCGTGCCCAGCGATGTGCGCTGTAGATAACATTTCGCTTCATTATTTTCCTGTTTTCCCCGACGTAAATTAGCATGTGTCTTTGTTACAGTTACTTTCAATACTAATAGTCTGGTCCTGGGTTCAGAGATCACATCCAGGCCTGGCACCTAATTATATGTAAAGTTTACTCTTCCATGAGCATTCCGCCGCCTCATGCATCATTACCAGCCCGCTGGAGTTAATCTCGTTGCGGTCGCCCTTGATATTCGCTACAGCCCCTTCACATCTGAATCGACATCGTGCTTGATCGCCACCGCATTGTTGATGCGTATGCATCATGACATCAAGCCTGACAACTTCTTACGCCAGATTTGAATCAGCACCAGTGTATTTCACGACCGGCGCTATCCGCACCTCTTCATTTAAGTTGCTGCTAGTACTTCAAAGTATTTGATGCACGTTCCAGCGAACCTCACGTTATTGTTAGCGACAGCGCCTCGACCATGCTTGCCTGTCGATGCAATATTACCTGGTGAGTCGATTCTCATCTTTCATGAACCCTGAAAACTCCCTTCGTTCTGATACAGCCCAGTATTGAATTCCAGGTCAAGCGGACTCCGGCCGCGTGCATCATGACACAGTGACAACGTCTTATGCCAGGTCCAAATCAGCGCCGCTACATTTCACGACCGCCGCCGCATCCATGCCCCCTCATTAACCTTACATGCATTCGTAATTGGTAAGTCCTTGATTATCTACCAGCAATTCACAGCTCCTGATTACAGATTTCCGGGCGCTGCACGAGGCTCGACGACGTGGTGCTGACCTCCATCTGGTAAGCTCCCAGGACCGAATAGCAGGTACTACGCATTCATCGCGTCAACAGATATAAAAGACTCCATGACCCTCCCACAGAGCCGCACCCCTCTCAGGAGTCCTACAGTTCCCTTCCATCATCTCGATTCAGAGCTCTCTCTGCCCGCTATGCCGCTTCGCCGCCCACAGTCTCGAGAGGACTTCACCAACGACCTTGTAGCTGCTGATGCCAGCGAAAATAATTCTCAAACCTCAGAAGACTCTGACTCTGGATCGGATTCTGAATCGGATTCTGATACAGACCTCAGAGCGATCCAGGGAGTGCTTGCAGCCGCCTCTGAATTGGCTGCGAGAGGACCCACACTCACGGAGCTCCAAGAGGTAAATTTCATCTACCCTACGAAGAGTTATACTGACACATATTTCTTTTAGATGCTCGGGCGGACTCAGGGCGTTCTCGTCGATCTGCGTGGGAAGTACCGAGTTATCCATAAGCGCAACAAGCTACTGGAAGGCCAAAAGCCCAAGGGAAAGAAGTGTCGCAACATGACAGACAAAGAGCTCGCCCTCGCCCTCAAGGCAGACAGTGTTCGGTTTTACGGTCGCAAGTACTCTGTGACGCATTGCCTATGGATCAACAGCGGAATCTTTCCCCTATCCGAAAACCCCTGCATCGACCTCAATGGTGACGAGCGTTGGTTGTCGCCGCATTCTATGGAGGCTGGTGTGAAGACCGAGCTGTTCGCTTTCGTCCCTCGCACAGACCGGACATTGATGGCTCACAAGAACTTCGGAGGTGATGTGAGTATTTCACTTAATGTTCTGCTCAGATGATTTCTCACGATATTTTACCAGTTCTCCAAAGGTGTTGGCAGTGTCCGTTCCGAGATGGTCTCCGACATTAAGATAAGCGCTGGAGCCATCTTTGGTCTTCCCTCCGAGTTCTTCGTTCGCGACTTCCCCCGAGAATCTCAGGCTCAGTGCCGTGCGCTGCTCGTTAACCCACACGGCCAATACACGAAGTTTGCACCGGTACTATTCCCCGATCCCAACAATTTGCATCCGACGACGTTCCTCAAATCTGCAACGCTCGTCAAGGTAAGTCCCCTCTTCAAACGAGCTCTGATGATATGCTTATCATCCTCTTCTCTCAGATCCTGAAGGTAGCACTGTTTGGCAAATCATCCCTTGCTCAAAGCCACGCACCCGGCCCGAAGACTAAGGGCAAGATATGGGAGTTGCGCCATACCACTGCTGGGATGATTGCCGCTGCCGCCGTCGTGGTGCGTTATTTTGAACTGATCCTCGTTACATGTTTGACCAACAGAGCTCTGTGGTAGGGTATCTTTATACTGTCTGGCGACAAAGAGCTGCTGGCGAAGAACGGAGAGAAATCTGGCATTCCATACCTTCAATATCACAACTTCTATCGTCAACGCCTGCTCTCCAGCACTTCCTGGGCCCGAGATACACTCCGTTTCTTTAATAACAGCCTATTTTCCGACAGCTCCTCCGATGGTGCCGGCTCGTCTGCCGGCCAGCCAACACAGCCCAATGACTGGGAAGAAGAATTCGAGCGTGCGATGCTCGAAGGCAGCTCAGTCTTAGCGACGGCAGCCTCCACTGCTGGTGTCCAAGGGCCTGCCCAAGCTGGACCAACTTCTATTTCGGCTGCCATGCAAGACCTTTCCTTAGAGAATACTGGCCGCGCTCCTGTACCCGTTCCTGCTGCCATTCCCGTCTTTACCGCTGCAGCTCCCGTTCCTGCCGTTGTTCCTGCTGTTCAAGTTGTTCCTGCTCCCGTTTCCGCCCCCGTCCCCATTTCCGCCCCCGTTCCTGCTGTTGTTCCTGGTAACCAAATCTTTCCCGCGTTACAGCGTGCCCCTGTAGCTCCTGCATCGATCTCAGCCCCAGCCCCATTTGTTGTTCCGGTTCCCATCCCTGACGGCAACGAACTGGGTGCTGCTGCTGACCCGCCACCCCAGACGAAAACTAAATCAAAGCCCAAACGCAACAAGGCGAACGCTGCGGCTGCTGAGGTAGCGGTACCAGTCGAGGAGGACAGGGGTCGTAAGACTCGTAGCAAGAGGGGTCCTAAGTAACGCCCTCGCAGATCATTCATTTATGCCTTTCACGATTTTCCTTCCACTTTCATCTCCGCTTTGTTGATCTATCATTACCTTCAGTTTCATTTGTCGTGCTAATGAATAAATGGTCCATTTATTTTGGTTGCACCTCTACCGCGTGGACACGAGTGGACTTCCTACTAATAATCAGCACGTTTAAAGTCTATTGCAACGCCCGCGCCGCAAACCAATACCCCTATTTGATTCAGAAGTCTCGAAAAAAATCCTAAGTGTCAATGCCTAATTAGGAAGTTGCCAGCCACCTTGTACATACAACCAAATAACTGTATAAGCATCCAACTGCCACTCGCTCTCAACTCTCCCTCAACCATCTTCGAACCCGTCACGTCAGCTGGACTCACAATTAGCATGGTCGCCATCGTCGGCGATGGCACTGAGTTGCCGTATGTATGTCAAATAACTCCTACCGTTGTCGCTGGCTGACCTATCAGTTGTTCCACAGTGCCAACGTCGGATCCCTCGTCTTCCCCTCGTCCACTTCAACCACCCCTTCGATGTCCGCTGCTGTCCTGTCCACTACCAAACACCACCACGCTTATCCGCTGATCATAGCTCTGCTCCATCATACGACTCACCAATGTTGACTTTTTCCCCGCTCAGGCGCAAGCCTTTCGTCGCCCCCCCCATGGATGATCCTGAGCAGGACGATATCCTCCAATCTCCTTTCAGGTCTCCTCCCTCAGTGCACCGCCTACACCCTCGACACATACATAAACAACCTGTACCGATTGACGACGACGAGGAATCTATTTTCCTTTCTCCATCTTCCGCAGCCTCTTCCCCATTCTTCCCCGTCCCAACATCACAACCGCTCAGAACCCCAATCAAAGAGGAACTTAGTACAAAGTCTCGTTCCGTTCTCAAGTCCAAACTCATCAACTCTCAGCCTGCGAGCGCATCTACCTCATCGGTCGGTCCTACTGGTCTTGGGACAAAGCGCAAGTCCACAGCGCAGTCTGGGGCGTTCTCAACGCCACTGCGGCAACCTATCTCGACCCCGTTGCCTATCTCCGCTGCCAAGGTTCATCCAACTTCTGGTATCGCGTTCCATCGTCTAGCCCCACTTCCTGCTCCCCTCTTGCTGTCACGGTGGTGGAAGCCTCAGCTTCATGGTCCCATGAAGCCTCCCGTCATTAACCACATGCCACAGAAGGGCAGTACCTTCGATGAGGTCACCGAGCATTTTCGCAGTCCCTGGTCCCTTGCCTTCACCTCGTCGTTCACTTCGACCACCCCCACAGCTCCCGCTGCAACGCGCACCAATACCTCTTCCACTCCTCGCCTCTCCTGCAACATTGACCCTCCCAACAATCCCTCCGCTCTCGAAAACGTATCTCTCCCGCTGCAACACCGACCCTGAGCGATACCTCTCCTCTTGATAACAGCATCTCCCCCACGTGCCACCAAATTTGCTACGAATCCGCCCAGTTTTGCACACACAGTAGAACGGAGAGACAAGACGGCGAGTGGAATATTGGAACCATAGCTAGTAGCTAGAATACGATTCAAACTGTCTGTACTATTTGCAATCCATTGGAGTTGGTTGAATCTTAGTTGGAATGGCATCGCGTGGTTTCTCAATCTGTAGTCCAACTTGCAACCGCTGATCAGACTTGCAATGACCTGGAACTGCGAGCGCTCTTTGCAATGCCCTTGAAAGCACTTGAAACTCGAAATCCCTCTGCCGGCATCAGGTACTCATGGAACTCTATTGGCACCTTCTTGGAACCGGAACCTGCCGGCTTCCAACTGACTTGTGAGAATTTTGGGTGGTCTTGGAAGGCTATTGTAATCCCGGCGGTAAATTGCGGCCTTTCAATTGCTTTCAAGCGGTGGCAACTGGAAATGGAAATTTCCGACATAACCCATACCCATTTAAAAAAAAACAAGTAAAATAAGCAAGAGTTTTTTGATGAATATTGAAATTAGCCAATGACAATATTGATTAACATGTCATAGAATTCATTCAATCATGTATATACACTCTCTGAGTTACATGTTTATCTATATTTCATTGGTCTGTGTTGAGAATTGAGTCTATGATTGGTCTTGACTTTACATGTAACTTGATAATAGCTGATGTATCACTACAAAAAACATGCTGTTTTGAAATGCTCATATCTCTGTGGCGTGCGAACCGTTTCGCTTGACCCAGAAACCGATTTATAGCCAAGAACCTGTACTATTTTTGATTTCTCTTACACTAAGCAAAAAACCAGTTGCAACCGCCAAAAGACCGCTTTTTATTGGTTTTGATCCAGTCTTTTTAAATTAATTAATTGAAAAAACCAGTCTCGGTCCGGTCGCCTTCCTAATAAGGAAAAAGACCGGACCGGACCGGACTTTAAAACACTAATTGTTGAACACACAGCGATGCTGACAGAGATTACAACCCCCATCGCCGAGGTTTGGAGTAGATTACAGGACAGGGACGCTGATGGATTCTGGGACAACAAGTTCACAGAGCTCGAGAGGCTTGTAGATGGTGGGTGAATGGAATAGATTCTGACTGCATACATGTAGATATACTAGTACTGACTATTTTGTTGCATTTGTAATGTGTGTCATTTAACCACCAGGGGAAACACAGGCGAATTGGAATATGCTTGGTCGCATGTAAAACACATAGCCGATGTGGTCGCATGTAAAACACATAGCCGATGTGGTCACCGTGATTCACATCGCTCACACCATGTCTCAGAAGCAAGCTGCTAAACATCGCTGCCGTGCCAGGCACATAGTGAAGGCAAAGACCCAATGGTGGTAATTCCAAAATTGCATCTTTGTAGGTTGCATGTGAGTACTCCTTCAGTTGAAACCTAACCTTAACCGAACCGAGACAAAGATATCCTCCCATCCAAACTTAACCCTAACCTAACTGCTAACCTTAACCGTCTGGCATTTGACGCCCCCCGGCATTGTGTTACCGCAAGGACCCTTTGGGGTAAAAATGGTCCGCCCATGCCTTAAACGTTTCACAATGACGGCTGACAACGGCGATCAAATGTCACTCACACGGTTTAAGGTTCAGAGATGCTGTGGATGTCAAAATCTGTCAGCCCTGGGAATAGAGAGTGAGTCAGCGTTGACGTGACGTAGGTAGTGTTGTGCCAGGCCTGGCCTCAAGCCCCGGGCCGAGCCAAGCCAGGCCTACTTAGGCCGAGCCAAGCCGGACTTTGCTATCGGCCTTATCCCGGCCTGGGGCTCAGCCTGTGTGATGCTCAGGCCCTAGGCCAGAGTTGGGGCCGGGGCCAACACAGCCAGTAGACCGGCAGGCGCTGAGAGCTATATAGTTGTTGTTTTTTGAATCTGATCGACCATGGTGATATTGGGCGAGAGAAATAGACTACATTCTTCGACGAGTCTCATCACGATGAGCGACGAGGGAATAAGCGCTCGTCCTAAGCGGGCCACACTTCCCTCGGCAAGGCTTAGAGACACCGAGAACGCAGCCACACCGGAACTTCATTCCCACCAGCAAGCACAAACTGCAGCACACCAACGGTTGAACCTGCCTACTTCACTCAATTCTACAAACGATATTGAAGAACTCGATAATGGCTCTCCACCTCCGGCTCTACCTGGTTCGACCTCACGCAAGCGCAAAAATCCTTCAATAGATCCCGAGCAAGTTATCGATCTCGCAAGCGATGATGAAGACGAGCCAAATGCAGCCTCTCGGCTTGCGAAAGGTTCGTTTCTAAACCTTCACTTATTCTGATTCGCTAATCTGGTGTTCTATAGGCAAAAAGAAAGCACGATCCACACTGGTCGATAAAAATCAACGCCCGCAACGCTCTGATAGTGGTCAGTACTATCAATAAACTATATATCCTTTTGCTTTGACATCTAGGATAGGTCTCGTCTCCCAATTACCCGATGATGTGCTAGACGAGGACGGTCTCTTGAAAGATATTCAGGTATTGGATATTGACGAGTCCGTAAAACCACGCCGCGAGAGCCGCAGCCGCGACGTCGACAATTTCTTCGCTGAGGCATATCAAACCAATGGCAAGAAGTTTCGGAACTGCAATATTTGCTCGTAAGTTTCTATCTCATTCTTGTTCAAGCCAGTCTGATGATTCTCGTTTAGAAAAAAGACCGTACATCCCACCGCTCTCGTATCTGAGGTCACGACTCTACGACGCCACATGGAGTCGTGCCATCGTGTGTGTCATATATCGTCTGCCGTGCAACTTTCCAGACTCACGAGTAGACCATAGGCAGAGTATCTGAAATGGGCCAAGGACAACGACTTCATCTCAATGCTTCCCAGGGACTGCAAGCAACGAAAGGAAGAAGTGGCCCATACGGCAAGTCAACAGACACTACTTGACCCACACCTACAGCCGGTCATTCCAAAAGAGAGAATCATTCCGTATAGTGATCCGTTATTCACCGAAGCGGCCGTTCGATGGCTCGTAGACACTGATCAGGTAGTAATGTACTGTAGATTGATATCGGAATCCTTTGTTGACCTTTCACCAGCCTATCTCTGCTCTCCAGCACCCATCGTTTAAAAAGATGATCGATATCGCTGCGCGCGCGACAAACGGCGTAAAACTTCCGAACCGAAAGGCCACCCGCGAGACGATTATACGAATGTTCAAGCAACAAATGATACAGTTACGGACAAGGCTCCTGGTAAGTATACATGTATTTCTCGTCAATACCATAACTTACCATCAATAATGGTATCAGAGTGACAAAGTCAAAGGCCACGTCAATTTGACGTGTGATGCATGGCAAGCATCCAACACGGACGCGTATTTCGCTGTCACAGGGACTTGGATTGAAGAAGCTGCAATCGGGATCTGGGAACTTAAGACGGCCCTGCTGGGGTTTACGAGAATGAATAGTGCACACAATGGCGTGCGACTTGGACAAGCCCTCTACAAAATTGTCAAACGGCTCGGAATCACACACAAGGTATACTCATTCCAGTTAGGTTCTCCAAGCTAACTTTGTTGCGTAGATTGGCCACGTAACGTGCGACAATGCAAAAAATATGGACACGACCATGGACGAGTTCAGCGAACATATCGAACGAGCCACCGGTAAGCAGTGGGATCCCCGGAAAAGACGAGTACGGTAAGTAGTAATTATCTTTATAACATCAGTAACGAATCTTTTCAACTTACAGCTGTCTTGCGCACATCGTCAACCTTGCTACCCAAGCGCTATTAAGTGCACATAGTAAGTCAAAGGTGTACGACCCCAAACACCCCAACACCGATCTCATTGCAAACCGCGGAAGCGAACGTGATGAAGTTGGCGTGGTGCGCTCGATTTGCGTTAAGGTGATCACTGATCGTGTTCTGTCATATTTACATATAATCAAACTCATTGATTCTAAATTATAGGAGCGCTCATCAGCGAAACGAAAGGAGCTGTTCCAGCAGATCCAACTACAGGATAAGCCTAATCATCTGCCAAGAACCCGGCCCCTTCAACTCTTGCTCGACATGCCAATAAGATGGTCATCAACATATGTTATGCTTGAGCGCTCGGATACTCTCAAAGAGGTGAGTCCATGACTACGATCTGAACCCATTCTTGTCCTGATATTGTTGGTCTCGTCTAGGACGTTGATACATTCGTTCGCGAAATAGCCATTGCGGAAAAGGACCGGGAACAACAACAACGGCTCCTGGATCTTCAGCTCAGTGACCGTGAGTGGGCTCGGATCCGAATTCTACTCGCGCTCCTTGGCAAGTCAGAGAAGGCACAACAATCCTTCTCGTCGGATTCCGGGCCCGCTGTTCACCTTGCCCTTCCCGCGCTCGAAGCGTTGCACGTGGCTTGGTATAGCCGAAGTACGAAGGTCGAGTATACTGAGTTTTGGCCTGCACTCGAAGCTGGTGTCGAAAAAGTCGTCGAGTACTACGACCGGACATCAGTAAATGACCTCTACACTATAGCTATGTGTAAGTTCCGAGGATATCTCTTGTTGATACACCTTGATTTTTTTTTTCAAAGTACTTGATCCCGTGCAAAAAGGAAGCCATATCCGAAAATATTGGGGAAAAGACCTCTACGAGAAGGCGCTCAAGCATGCAGAAGATGTGGTACGTCATTCACGGACCGCGGCTTGGCTATACAATAGACTACTGACTCAGAACAACTTGGCGGACAGTATCGCGAACGTTATTTGGAGTTGAATGGCACAGCGGCGGGCATCGAGAAACCTGCAAAAAACACGCAAATCACGTCGGCATATGGCAAGATAAGTCAGCTGTTACGAGAGCTTCCAGACGACGACGAGGCCAACGATGCAGAAGATTCAGATGTATCATCACCACACGGCGACCACTGGTATGACGAGTTTCATGGTTATATTAACTCCAAAGACCAGCTTGGCCCCAATATGTCAATTGTCCAGTGGTGGGGACTGAATGCTACTCGATACCCAGTCTGGGCCTCACTGGCGCGTGACTACCTCTCGGTCATGGCCACCTCCGTCTCCAGCGAACGTGCATTCTCGTCGGCAGGAATCACGATCAGTAAACGCCGTAACCGACTCAAAGGGGACATAGTTGAGGCACTCCAGTGCCTCAAGTGTCTTATTCGTCGTGACCTTTTGTTTCGTCACGGTGATGACCCGTCAGTCCTCTCGGAGATTGCGGGGACCAATGACAATCTTTCTCTGTCTCAGGAAGAAGGTTCGGGAGAGGGTTGGGATGTGTTGGTTGAAAATTCAGGTGATATTGAAGGTCTAGATGGTGTAGATGAAGGAGATGATGTTCCTATGATTATGCTTGACTAAATCTATCTGTTCGAGTGCTAATGCTCACTCAAGCCCTGGCCTGGGCCCGAGCCAGGCCTGAGCCAGGCTCGAGCCTTTAAGGAGGGCTCGGCCGCAAATTCTCGCGAGCTTGGACCCTTAAAAGCCGAGCCTAAGCCAGGGCTTTTGAGCCAGGCCGGGCCATGCACAACACTAGACGTAGGAACGGTCTAGACTCTGGAGTCCCACTCCTTGTGATCAAAGAACCTATTAAAGCAGCGCGATATACTGTGAAAAAAAACAGGGATTCGGGTGGTGTGTGCCCCCGCTGATGAGTCTAAAAGGACGAAATCCCAGAAACAGTCCCTTGCCAGGGACATGGAGCGTTTGAGGGACAAGGTAGCACCTTGTCTCGAGTCCATCAGCAACGCGCTCCTCCGGACTAAGGGTACAAATCCCTGACCGGGCGGTGGGCATGTGGAGATCGCTCTTCACCGCTGCCCGCCCTCGCGACGCACCTTCGGCGCGCCGCTCGGTCGGTTTTCCTAACCCTAGCACAGGCAGCTTGGCGTTGAATTTGGGAATCCTCCGGATTGCTGGAATATACTCCAGTAGCTCTGCCGTAGTGGCAGGACGTGTCCCTGCGGGACATCCATCCCCGCAGTTGGGATGGGCTAGTGTCATGTTCGCGGTATGCCTGTGCAGGGACGAACCCTCCTTGGCCCACAAGGGGGTTCCACTATTGCTGAGGCACCTCTCTGGCCTGCAGGTGTGAGTACAGACGTCGAAGCCCCTTGTTACTCTTCGGGGCATATTCGGTTATGGCGGCTTTGGGGTGAGATGGGGGCTTATGACATTGTCTCACCTAGCATGTGTGCCATCCTTATATCATTGTATACATCCTATTAAACCTTAAGGGAAGTATTCCCGCCATCATAATGCGCTATATATTGCTTTTGGACATCCAGATTTGTACATGCGCCATAAATCGACCTATGACCCCTCCCCGTCGTCTGGCACCCCATCCGCATCCTCCTCCTCATCCTCCTCCTCCTCCTCCTCATCCCCCTCCTCCTCCTCCTCCTCATCCTCGAGAAGGTCGGCAAGCACATCTGGTGTTACCGCCATCAGACCGAATGATATAGTTGTATTGTACTGCTTACCTCTGGCGTAGTATCGATGGCCTTCATCATCATTCTGTGGGAATGGATGATGTTGCACTTATCATTATTCGTTACTTATCGTTATTCGTTTATTATCAATTCGCCACTTTCGTCCGCATAAACTCTGCTCTGCATTACGTAATTCTTCACATTGCACTCGCATCGCGTTCTCGTAGCTTTCCCTCAGCGTTCTCTCACCAGACGACCACTGAGGTATGTATTCATACCACCCCTTGTTGCTAGATTTGATCTAATATACTGGTAATGGCCAGTGGACTCGTTGATAAATATGCTGGCAACTGGTAAATGCCTGTTTAGGTAGCCAGCTATAGGCAGCCTGTACAGCCGCTTATTTAATTACATAAGCTGGCAGTGAAATCTTTTTGGTCACATGAGCAGGCACAGGAGAGCATAGGGGTAGGCCGCTTCAATGATGATTACATAAGCAGCCCAGAAGTGGTCAGGTACAATTAAATGTCACCACCACTGCTTCTTTGCATTCATTTTGGGATATCTCCGAAAGATACTGTCATGCTCACCTTCCCTGCTCAATGTTACACTTGACGTTCCACAGAATGCAGGATGGCCAGAGTGGCATTGTGTATATAGTATATATATCATAATACATTGTTTGCCTTATGTAATAGATGCTCTGCAGTCCAATAGAATGGTGCTATCAAAACAGGGGTGAAAAACAAAAACATATTCGCTTTTTGACATATTTGACATATGGCCTTGCAAAGTACATGCCCAGGCACTCTTCATATGTATGTAGAACATCTCAAAAGCCCAAGGGGCTGGGTGGCAAGCTGGGAAAGATACAGCACATTCTCCCCCTGACCCCCTTTTGGCTCTGGCAGGGTTTGCTGCTGTCAGGAATGGTTTTGTAGGGTTGGGGCTTCATCAAACACATCATAGGCTTGGGTTCTATCAATCCTAGCCCTTCCCAATCCTGCTCAGAGCATGGCAGGGCGCATTTTTCACTTTTGGTAGATAGGGGTATATAAATTGATCCAGACATATTTACAGGGAGATGGCTATATGGACATGGAGTATATATTGTACCCAATGATTCCCTACAATTCTGAGACTCCCCATGCAGAATTGAAGCAGCAATGAATGAATCAACATGCATAAAAAGCGTGGGAAAGGGGCTGAAAACATAGGAGACTGGCTACCCTGGCTTCCACAATGATGCTGATGGTATTCCAACATGTAGAATAGATGTATACAAGTCCCCCCCACCCTTCTGGGTCATCAGGAAGTCCCCTGAATGTTTCTGTATGACAAATCTGATTAAATAGTGAGAAAACAGAAAACATAACCGCATTTTTGACATATTCAACCTGAGGGCCTGGAAGCTACATCCCCAACAAGGGTTCATATGTATGTACATCATATCAGCAGCCCAGAAGTCAAGGAGCAAAGCCAGATTTGATACAGTACAGTCACCCCCTGACCCCCTTTTGGCTCTGGCAGGCTCTCCTGATGGCTGGGGTGTGTCAGAGCTGTCTGTGCAGTCATCCTAGCACTATTTCCCTTCAGTCTGCCATTTCTCCCCCTCCTGGAGCATTCCCAGAACATGATAGGGCGCATTTTTCACCTTTTGACTGATAGGGGTATACAAAAGGATCCATGACATATATATTAAATCTGACTACAGGTGCTCATGATATACATTGTACCCCATCCCCCCTCACCTTCCTGACCTTATCCACCCAGAATTGAAGCAGGGAGATGTGAAACAAACATAAAAAATGCGTGGGAAAGAGAGTGAGAACTTAGGAGACATTGCCTGACATATGGAAAATTCAACATTGTGGCTTCCACAACATGTCTAGGAGTGTGCTATATGACAGGTGATGCATGTATTTACCATATAGACATGGATATAGAATATAGAATGACATGGTGATGTCAAAATGTCAAAAAAGCGGACATGTACATAAATCTCCCACAGCAGCTATGGCTACACATGAGATTCATGGCCATTAATATTGCACACCCATACATGTTCGCATTTTTGACATATTTACATTACTATTCTATTATCTAGAGGCTACATATACCCCTATGCTCTCCTGTGCCTGCTCATGTGACCAAAAAGATTTCACTGCCAGCTTATGTAATTAAAAAAGCGGCTGTACAGGCTGCCTATAGCTGGCTACCTAAACAGGCATTGGCCATGGCAGTCCGTCCATATGTGTACGGGTAGTAAGTCTTATCGGAGTTTGAATGGACTTACCTTTCAAGGTAAGTCTAGCCCCTGTTCCAGCAAGCTTTGATCGTCCGTGCACTCCTGCAGGCGAACATGTTCCCATCTTGTAACAAACCCAGCAGCACGAACAGCATACTCGACGACTCCCGCAGAATCCAGTAGGTCTCCGCCAACCTCGAATCCCTCATTCTCACCATTTCGTACTGTAGATCCACTCAACTTCGAAATTCAACACTACATGTCCGACGTTCCCAAGCGCAAGCCTGAACGTCCAAAGGGGACGAAAAACCCCCCCACAGCGAAGAATGCAGGCAGGCCCCGCACAAATGGGGATCCCCCCAGCGCAAAAAGGTTCCTGAAACAAATCTGATCACAGGTAAGTGCTCGAATCTGATATATTCGCCTACTAACAAATCCCGTTTCAGATACACCCTTGTTTGCTCCATCTCCAACGCCGCAGCCCTCTGCGATCTCGACGCAGCCACCTACACCATCTCCAACCACTTCCCCACCTCCAACATGTCGAGAGATCCCGAATATCTCGCCACAACCACAACCTACAAAAGGTGAGTCAAACCGGTGACAGTGTTAATCTATGTTCGCTGATGAAACGATCTGACTTACAGTGAACCCGGTCGATGCAGCGACACACCAGGATGCAGATAGCGCATCTGCGGAAGCTGTAACGGAACCACAATCAGGACAATCACCTTCGCCGCTGGTCGACGAAAATTCGCCCAGGCAGTCGCAGTCGCAAGCGCCCGCAAGCACTGTTCAGCCTCGATCTGATCCCCCATCTGGCCGCACAAGCGAGCATACAACTGCGACAACAATTCCTCCCTGGCCGGTCATCGAAAACCGGTACAGCTCTGATCTCGCGACTGCAGACTTCCGTGACGATGATGAAGCCATGGACGCCGAGGCAAGAGAGGAGTTCATGCATGGGTGTGATGAAGATAATGGGGATGCTGCAGAAGAACCTAGTGCCAGTGCGACGGGACCAACAGACACGCCACCGCCGATGAACGGAGAGACTCGGAGTAAAAAAGAGGCTCAGAGTCGAGCCACAATGCCGATGTGGCTGGCAAGCGAGTACCAGAGGTTGCGGGAGCGTTTGACGGCAGAGATGAAGGCCAACATCTCAGGTCTTCCTGTCTGTTATCAACATTCGACATTCTACGACGGGCCTGAAAATCCCTATCTCGTAGCACGATCGACATTTCAGCTCTCCGCTGGCTTGTTCCACCAGCCGCGCTTCTTTGTTTGGCTGCCCCATTTCCTAGTTGACCGTATTCCATGCCCTGCATGCCAAGATGCTGGCCGTCATCCAGCCAAGGGTGCTCGTGTCTTTCTTCAGAAACATGGATTTGCCCGGTCGCCTCGTCGCACAGTTGACACTGACCGAAACATATACATAGTTGGATACCGATATCTCTGTGGCCACAAAGACTGCCGGAAGACGTACCTTAGCTGGAGCCCTACCATCATTGCTGCCTTGCCTCGACCACTAGCCGACCAGTTTGAATTCCGCCTCACTTATCGAAGTGGGCTATCATCCCGCCTCGCTGCACTCATCCGTGAAGCTTTTAGTTCTGGCCTGGGACCCGAGCAGTTTACGGCAATGATTGAGGCAGCTCATTATCGACGCTATGACTCCCTTCAGTGTCAGTACCTTGAAATGGTCCTTGATCGCAGTGAAGGGGGCTCATTGTCCAGACTCTGGACAGCAGCAACTCCCTTTGGTGCCTTCAGTGATCGTGCAGGATATGCTGGCTTCATTCCCACCCCACGCTACTTTGCACGCTTCTATGACATGTTGGTTGAAGAGTCCATGCCAGCTATGCGACAGCTGATTGCTTCGCTGCCTTCTGATATCATCAAGCAGGATCATAGTTTCAAGGTCTGTCTTTCATGCAATCATGACTTGGATCAATAGCTGACTCAACTGTTTGTAGGCTATCAAGCGTTTGGGCAAGACAGAAGGGGTTCCAACCTTCAATGCTTTGTTTACCACTGTGAATGAGTATGGAGAGATTCGCTCAATGACGTTCACACCCTCCAAATCACAAGATGACTGGGCTCCAGTCCTCAAAGCCATGCTTCCCTCATTGAAGAACTTCATCAGGAAAAATACCCTATGCCATAGTTGGCCATATGTGCAGCCATGGCACACATTGGACATATTTGTGCTATAAGTTGCACATATGGCACTATATGGGCTATTTATTGCTATAGTACACAATGCTACTGATATATCTAGTACAATGTTTGATAGGCGTACTTACTAGACCAGTTATTAAGGATAAAATGTGTACAACTGTCCAATATCCCCGCTACTACAGCTAACACTGCCATTTCTGCTGCTGATACCCCCGTCGTTTAGATTTATTGTTTTGATTGTTTTACTTTTCATTTCATCATGTATTATATTAGCACCGAATTCAGCCTGAAGTATTTTAACTCAAGTGTGATATTTTGACATAAAGAGTGAAAAATGGTGCCATATGGAAAAGCCCCCAGTTGTTTTTTCACTTTTCCATTTGGTGCACATTGTGCACATATAGCTTATATTGATAGAGGCCTTTTACATGTCTACAGGCCCTGCTATATGTTGCAATTTGGTGCTATTTGTATGCTATATGATGCACTATAGTTGGGTACTTTTCCCTTTTTGCCATATGGCCCATAGTGCATAAATAACATCAAATAGCATCATATAGCAACAAATATTGCCATATGGTGACATATGGCATAAGTCATTTTTCCTGATGGTTTCCCTACCCTATGCCTTTGCAACGATTCTCGACTCTGGAACCACATTCCATCTCATAAAAGACAGGGGGTACTTCGTCGACTTCACACCGGAAGATTGTCCTCCCGTCAAAACTGCGAACCATGGCAAGTTGTCGACCACAGGACGAGGGACCTGCATTGTCGAGCTAACACTTGGGGATCCACGTACCGTGTCACCCTCAAGGACTGCCTACATGCTCCCGGCGCTCTACTCAACCTACATCAGCAAATCCTCAGGGAGCTGCACAGTGCTGTGCTGCTCTGCACAGCATGTTACACCTGTCACAGCATGACAGAAAGATTCCCCTCTGTGCAGCATAGCCACAGCACTGTACAGAGTCTCGATTCTGTCGAAACCTGTACAGACACAAAATTTTGAACAGCCTCTGTAGTACTTACTAGGAAATTCTCTTTGCATGTTCAAGTTCACGACTCAGAGCAGTAGAATAAAACATATGTATTCCATGTACTGGTACTAATATCATGGTATCTAATACAACTTGAAAGCTCCTGGTTCCAGGTGCATCGTCCTGTCGTCTGTCATCCTGTTGTTCGTCGCCCTCGTTGTCTTGTCTGTCGTCCATCGTCATATGTTGTCGCCTCTTCAATCATCTCGTCGTCCCATTGTCAACCCGACATCCATTGTACCATCGTCTTCGTTGTCGTCCGTTGTCTCGTTGTCGTCCCGTCGTTCGTTGTCCGTGTCTCGTCATTCATCGTTGTCGTTTGTCATCTCATCGCCTTGTTGTCCCTTCGCGTCGTTGTCCTGTCGTGTCGTTGTCCTGTCGTGTTCGAGTCGTTGTCCTGTCACGTCCGAGTTGTTGTCCTGTCGCGTCCGAGTTGTTGTCCTGTCGCGTCGTTGTCCCATTGTCCGTTGTCTGTTGTTTGTCATGCAGTCATCTCGTAGTCCTGTTGTCCATCATTCGAAAAGTTTCGTGATTCCCTCGGACTAGTAGCTCATTGAAGGGGGTATGTTGCACTTATCATTATTTGTTACTTATCATTATTTGTTTATTATCAATTCGCCACTTTCGTCTGCATACACTCTGCTCTGCATTACGTAATTCTTCACATTGCACTTGCATTGCGTTCTCGTAGCTTTCCCTCAGCGTTCTCTCACCAGACGACCACTGAGGTATGTATTCATATGTTCTAACTTACTCGCATAACTTACAATAGTTACCTAGTTGTGTTCGGCTAGGTAAATACAGTGTTCTCTCACCAGACGACCGCTGAGTTGTGTTCGGCTAGCTTGTACAGATGATCATACCAGTCGGTATACAGCAGCACTGCTGCGTTCACCAGTGCGGCCTTGATCTCCGGCCTGAAGTTGCGGAAGGTCCAGCGATGGGACTGTCCATCCCAATCCATGCCGAGGCAGGGTCTGGCATAGGACCAACCTAACGTTATTTAGATGTCGTTCGACATCGGGACAGAGCTGGAGCATGTACTCACTTAGTGTTTAAAAGTCCAGTTACATAACTGGAAAAAAACCGAAACTTAACTTAACTGGAGCGAAATATAACTGAAACCGGGTGAAAAATTGTAACTGGTTACGTCCAGTTTCAGTTACAGTTTTGTCACTTCCAAAATTTTACAAAACTGTACACAAACTGGTTATAACTGATTATAAATAATAACCTATATATGGTCATCTACCACTATTTTTCCTGATTTTTTACAAATTTTTCCGACCTGATTTGACTTTCTTTCTGAATATTGAAGTAAATTGATGAAATGACTGATTGAGACACACTCAACTCAAATACACATGTTAATTTGCACTGCTGAGATTACATATTTGCTTGTATTTTACTTAACTTGACCTCCCTTCCAATGCTATATCCACCAAAATATATGATAATCATGGTAATATAATAAAATGAGCATATCTTCACAAGGACTGAACCAAATCACATGATCCAGGGGTCATTTTAAAGCTACGAATCAGGGCTTTCTAATTTTTGTCCAGTTATTACAAAAAACCGGTAACAAACCGATCACAAACTGGACCATAACTGATATGACAGTTATGTAGAGTTTCAGTTCAGTTAAACTGATTTTGCCGAAATTGATAACCAGTTACAGTTACAGTTTTGTCAAAAGAGGTATAAAAACTTAACTTAACTGGACTTTTAAACACTATACTCACTAAGGGTCAGAGCATCTAGCCTCCGCAGGTTGATCTCTGGATGCTCGTACTGCCACAGGGAGACTGCGGCAGGTTCATGCCTCGCAACGTAGCATTCCTCCACCATGTAAATATCGAGGACCCAGATATGTACCTGCCCCTGTTCCGCTGCAGCCCGGCGAAGTTGGGCCGTACATGCATCAAAGATGGAGTCACCATAAACGAAGTTACGAGCGAGGGCTTTGGCGGCCTCCTCGTTGTCGCTATTGTTTGTGGCCGTCCAGTGGCGGAGCACACAGTGCTGGATGTTACGCCGCCAGCAAAAGCGGCGGAGGAGCTCGTAGTATGAGAGGGGGATTGGGATGACCGTTGGGTTGGCCCTCCCCTCCGTCTGGATGGTGACCGTGGCCCGGCCATCCTGATTGGCACACTGGAAGGTGTCCCGGGATCGGTTCCGCACCTCCATGGGGGAGGGGGGGTCGTTGGGAAAGAGGGATCCAGAGGGGACAGCGGTGGCTTGGGACATAATGGCGGAATTGGATGTTTGTCTATCTCCTCCCTGTATTTATATATGCATTTATTGTATCTGGGTCCAAACTCGGTATTATGTATACTATACCATTATATACGAGGATAGCTTGTGTTTGGAACAGAGCTTCTAATTTCAAATTGATATCATATATATGAGAACATGCCGACAGATGTGCGACAAGGTTTGATGGATGTTCGACAAGGTTCGACACATGTTCGACACATGTTCGACACATGTTCGACGCCTGTGGGAATGTAGCAGTGGGTATACATAATTCTCATTTTGCCAGGGCGGTTGATATCATGGTACCTATCTAGCAATATGCCAACAGATGTTAGACCAGGCTCTGTAGCTATCCATCAATGTTTCACAGGTGTTCGACCATGTTCAACGTGTTCAATGAGGTGTTCGATGGAGGCTTGGGGTAACACTCCATATATTCGTAGGTTTATCGGTCCGCCGTGTTTCCTTCCATCTTCGATCCCCCCCTTCTGACAGAGGCTCGACAAAGCTCGAGGGCCTTGTGAACACTCAATCCCTCCTTGTGCAGGGACCGTCAAGATCATGATACTTATGTATTTACATGAGATGCATGTGACTCCTAATATCTACCAACGGCCCCGGGTCCCGCCATGGACCTAACCGCATCTCGCCCTCCTTGCCACCCTCGACAAAGCCACTGTCAAGGCTGCCTTCCAAGCTGAGAACATCAATCGTCGTCCTCACCCTGCGATTTCTGTGAGAAGCCTGGTCACTGTTCACACAAATGCTATGCTTTGCAGCGCGCTAAGGAGTCCCACAAAGTGCCAGGCGTCCTAGCAAGGGTAGGAAAGCCAATCAAACCCAGACCCCAGCTTCGACCACCACCCCTGCCTCTGCCTCTGCTGCTTCAACCTCATCCAAAACGCCTCAGGATGTCGTGGAGTATGCAGGAAATGCAAGTCTTCGTCCAGTGATCCCTCTGATCCCCTCTCACCGCTCCAACTTGATGCTGACGTCGATTGGAATGCAGACTCAGGCGCCACTTCTCATATGACCCCTCATCGCCACTGGCTTCGCAATTATACCCCAAAATGCATGCCTATCAGGTTGGCTGACAACACTGTCGTCTATTCTTCTGGTGTTGGGTCTGTGGTGTTCCACCCGGTGATTGGGGGGAAGAGCGCTAGAGCGGTCAAGTTCACTCATGTCTTGCATGTTCCTGACCTTCAAAACAATCTCCTCGCTGTCCTGTACCTCGCTCGTCACTCCAACTTCGTTGTCCTAATAAACTCCTCTCACATGACGTTCTCCAGGCCTTCTGGGCCTCCTGTCTTCGTCGCCTCTATCAACGACAACAACACTGCGTTGCTGGATGGTTGTACTGAGCCTATCACCGAATTTGGACATCCTGCTGCGTCTATTCCCCTTGATTTGTCTCTTTGGCATCGCAGATTGGCTCACCATCACCTTGCAGGTGTAAAAGCGCTCATTGAGCGTGACTTGGTGACCGGTCTCAAGCTGGAGGTCAAGACTCCGCCCAACCCTGTCTGTGAACCTTGCCTCGCTGGCAAGATGCATTCCAACCCATTCCCTAGCTCGGAATGGCGCGCTTCTCGTCCGCTCGAGCTGGTACACTCTGATGTACATCAAGTGCCCTATAGGACTTTCTCTGGCTTTCGCTATTGGGTGACCTTCATTGATGATTACTCTAGGTATCGCTTTGTGGTTCCCATGAAGGCCAAGTCCAACGTCTTTGATGCGTTCAAGCAGTTCAAGGCTTATGCTGAGAACCAGTCTGAGCGCAAAATCAAGATGTTGAGAGATGACAAGGGCGGTGAGTACATGAGTCGAGCTATGCTTGATTTTCTGACTTCGGAAATCATCAGCCTTGTGCTCACTGTCGTCCCTCTGGCAGCCAATGTGTGGCTAGAAAGGACCAGTTAAATGAGTGGACATCATGTACTTGCTGCAAAGACCTGACGGTCGACGACACAGCTTTCTCAACATTGCCAGAGATATGTTCATCTTCAGGGAAAGTCCTCCAAAACCCAAAGCAATGCACGACGGCCACTGAGAAGTTGACCCCATCACCCACCACCACCCAGAAGGCGAAGCCAAGGACGACGGCGGCCAAGCTGAGTTGGCATTTTTCTACGTTGTTGTTGTTAACCGGTGTACAGCAAACCATATGGCGGATATAATTGATGCTGCCCACAGTAACAAAGGTCAGTAGATGGTATTCATGATGGACTGTTGTGTATAAACATCACAAAAGTCCAGGTCGACTGGGACACCGACGAATATTATCAGGCTTTGGGAAAGCAAAATTTCGGAATCAACCCCCAGTTCGAAGCGGCATTGCAAAAGTGATTTCCTCCAATCAACCTATCATGCTTGACTCAGCCCACCAATGCTGGAATGAAGATCGTGATCAAGAATCCATTTGTGGAGACTGATAAGCAAGATCACATAATACTGTGGTTTTTGCCTGAGTTATTCACAAAATCTCGCCAGGTAAGAAGTCGACTGCCAGCACGGTTCTGCATTCTGACGAACCCATAGAATGACATCAAGTGAGTTACGAAGATTGTGAAGCCAGCGTTGGAACAGCTGAAAGTGCTAGAGAACCCGATCAGCATCCTGGTAAATGGCAAGGCAATGCTCGCTATTTCAAAACCAATACCGATGTTGGGTCTCTCAATATCTCACCAGTGTGGCACCCACAAGGACACAAGATAACTCCTCCAAGAATGGTTCCCAATCCTGCTAACTGGACTTAGACAGCAGAGCATCTTCTCCGTGCCATGCCCACACTGCAGCATGCTGGCGAGCCAGTTCAGCGATGGTTGCGCGAAAGCGAAGTCACATTCACCCTTATAGATGCTTTGCTCACTATGGTTCATCCAGACCTGTATCAGCGAGCATCTGAAGTTCAGCAGAATCTCCTGGCCGACGAAGAAATTATGGACTTGCATGAATATCTTATGGCCTGGCCGACAGTTTTTACAGCCCTCGCTCTGGTTTACAATTGGGAAACCCCCTTTCATTGTGATGTCAAATCACTTCTCCAATGGTATGATTTATTTTTCAGTGTGGGGTCATACAAAGATGCAATTTTGGAATTACCACCATTGGGTCTTTGCCTTCGCTATGTGCCTGGCACGGCGGCGATGTTCAGCAGCTTGCTTCTGAGACATGGTGTGAGCGATGTGAATCAAGGTGACCACATCGGCTATGTGTTTTACATGCGACCAAGCATATTCCAATTCGCCTGTGTTTCCCCTGGTGGTTAAATGACACACATTACAAATGCAACAAAATAGTCAGTACTAGTATATCTACATGTATGCAGTCAGAATCTATTCCATTCACCCACCATCTACAAGCCTCTCGAGCTCTGTGAACTTGTTGTCCCAGAATCCATCAGCGTCCCTGTCCTGTAATCTACTCCAAACCTCGGTGATGGGGGTTGTAATCTCTGTCGGCATCGCTGAGATTAATCTCATTAGCATCGCTGTGTGTTCAACAATTAGTGTTTTAAAGTCCAGTCCGGTCCGGTCTTTTTCCTTATTAGGAAGGCGACCGGACCGAGACTGGTTTTTTCAATTAATTAATTTAAAAAGACTGGATCAAAACCAATAAAAAGCGGTCTTTTGGCGGTTGCAACCGGTTTTTTCCTTAGTGTAAGACAAATCAAAAATAGTACAGGTTCTTGGCTATAAATCGGTTTCTGGGTCAAGCGAAACGGTTCGCACGCCACAGAGATATGAGCATTTCAAAACAGCATGTTTTTTGTAGTGATACATCAGCTATTATCAAGTTACGTGTAAAGTCAAGACCAATCATAGACTCAATTCTCAACACAGACCAATGAAATATAGATAAACATGTAACTCAGAGAGTGTATATACATGATTGAATGAATTCTATGACATGTTAATCAATATTGTCATTGGCTAATTTCAATATTCATCAAAAAACTCTTGCTTATTTTACTTGTTTTTTTTTAAATGGGAATGGGTTAAGGTAGGGTTCGGGAGACAATTAGCCCCTATGTTCTATGATTTTGCAAGAAAAGGTGTACCGGAACAGAACAAAATTGATCATGAATACTCTACAATACACGGAGGGAGTTCACTAACGTCATACGCGTTATACCGAGATGCCCGTTTTCACGCAAATCAACATGGATGTTGATTTGCGTTGAATAAATGCGCGCGCCGTATCATGAACAAGACGACCAGACATTTCACAATGATTCAACATGTATCTTGAATTATGATTATTTACCATGACCATAGGTTTTGTAACCCCATTAACGTTGATTTCACTCAATTCGACATGCATGTCGAATTGCGTTAAATCAGTGTTATGTTGTTTTGAACGATCTCAGTTATATTATATGCTTACAGCATTAATGAATTAATCAATGATGTGGGAATACTCAATCAAAAGAATCAGGTACCGAATACATCAATTTAAGGGTATTTACAGACAATGTCTAAATCAAGCTAATCCGATCGATAATGATCAATCAAAGGATCTACCATATATCTAGTACAACTCCATCATGAAGTCGGCACTAGAATTTCTTGAAGAAATGGCCGCGTCGCGTGGTCTGTCGTCATCATCATCGCCGGAAGATCTGGCAGGTGAGTGATGTTGCGTTGAAGTGGAATGTTTGATCATACCTCTCTCAGCGCGAAGGGACTTCAAATTCAGTTTCCGAGCTTCAGCGGACACACGCGACCGCTCGACAATGGCGGCAGATGTCATCAAGCTTATACCACTCTACGTATGCCAATGGTTCTTTTGGCCAGGTATCAGGCGCCTGAGTCAAAAGAGAAAGGGAGGAGGGAAGTTTGAAAATAACTCGCAAACGTCCTATTCACATTCCTTTGAAAGCAAGATGTCAGATTGTTGGGTACAAATTCAAAACAGATACTATACTTACCTTGCAAACCTGTAGTCTCTGCATCGCTGGTATAAGCCACGACAACGGTATCAAACCTGCCTGGCTTGGCTTTGATGGAATCTATCCCCTCTGTACCATCAACGTCGTTACCGAGTACGTCGAGAGCGAACTTGCAGGTATGCCAAATGTCCAGTTTGTCGAATGGAAGATGGGCAAATGGAATGTTGCGGCGGGGAAGAGCTTCATCAGCGGGTAGAAGGGAGTTGAGATAGGTTCGAAGATGATGAGGGAATGAGGGAGCGTGATGGTTCTTTTGGATGCTATTGATAGTTTGGCCTGGGACGGCTGGCTGACGAGCGATCACCACGCCAGCTCCAGAAGTTTTTGGATTGAGTGGTTCCTCCCGATCATCCTGAAGGTCGTCTTGAGTCCTGTATTCGACGTAGCCCTGGAAAAGACTGATTTTCTCTTGTCGCTCCAGCCACCGGGTCATTTGTGGAACTTCATTTCTGAAGTTGGAGGCTCGCCAGCCTTCCTTGGCCATGTCTATATGGAAGCGCTCGAAAGCTTCCGTGTTGTAGTTGTCCGTGGTTCCGAAGTATCGAATAGAGTCGGCGTAATGCACGAGAGAATGGAACTTGGGGATATTGAAATGTTCTCGGATGCCCAGCCCATTTTCCCCAGCGAGGAAAATCTCTTTATTCTCGTGGAAGAGACTGAGCGATTCCTCCATCCATTGGAGGGAATCATCGTCGTGGGTGGGGTATTGGGCTATGTATATGAAGTCGAGGAGGGCGCGGTAGGAGGTGATGACCTGGGAGGGGACTTTACCGACCAGGACGCCCAAGAGAATGCGGGCCATGTCCTTTCTTTCTTTGCCGGCGATTTGAGACAGTTTGGACCACCCATTGGTAAAGTGACGAACGCCGAAACAAGGAGGGAGAGTGCGGATTCGAGAATCGAGCTCCTTGGTGTCCATGAGACTGGTGCACCAGGAGGTGAGGTACTTGACGATCCCATGGTATAGTTGGTGGAGAACGTCGGGCGTGATGGAAAGATGAATGTCGCAGAGAGGGAATCCGTCCCAGAAAGGTCGACTGACCCCACCAGACAGCAGCGCAGCTTTGCAAAGGTCCAGGTAATTGGAATTGGACGGACGACAGACAAGACAACGAGGGCGACGAACAACAGGATGACAGACGACAGGACGATGCACCTGGAACCAGGAGCTTTCAAGTTGTATTAGATACCATGATATTAGTACCAGTACATGGAATACATATATTTTATTCTACTGCTCTGAGTCGTGAACTTGAACATGCAAAGAGAATTTCCTAGTAAGTACTACAGAGGCTGTTCAAAATTTTGTGTCTGTACAGGTTTCGACAGAATCGAGACTCTGTACAGTGCTGTGGCTATGCTGCACAGAGGGGGACCTTTCTGTCATGCTGTGCAGAGCAGCACAGCACTGTGCAGCTCCCTGAGGATTTGCTGATGTTACGGTGATATTCCACTTCATTACCTGAACACAACTGATCCATGAGTCATTTATGAAATTCGGCAGTGATGTATGTGGTTCCATTAGTTGAGATGTCTGACATCATGGCTCGTGAGAAAGTGACAGCATCACCTCCTGTCATTCGACTAAGAATGGCTCTGATCGCCGTCATTCTGGTAAGAACAGTGTCATTTTTATCTAGCCATGTGTGGACTCTCTGTTATAGTATTTAAAAGCTTTTCAAACTTTTGCCTACAATGGTATTCGAACTCTGAACTTTGTCTACAACTTAGGGGTCAAGCCGGATTCATCTTAATCTGCTCCGGTAGTCCCTGTAGCATTACATAATCTATTACATAATCAGGTCACGTGACAAAGGTCTAGACTTAGATGAGTCAGCAATGATGTCATGGCCTAGACCCTAGATCCGTGCCTGGTACCTTTTCTTATCATCGTCCCATTTACCTTATCTATCTTTCCCTTTGTGATTTCCTTATTTGGCTGTTGGTCTGTGCGCACTTCTCAATAGTATATAAGTAGCCCTGTACTTATCACAGACCCCAGTCTAATCCATTTGTGACTTCACCGTCATTAAGCTTTAGTACTCAGCATATCCTTCGCATAGGCCTAGTGTTGCCTAAAGTCCCCGCCGTGTTGTGAGCGATCATAACACTTGGATTAGACTCGAAAACACCGCCTGGACTCTAGGGCTAAAGAGTTGGTCAATAAGCACCGTTTGTGTACGTGACACACAGGAGAAAACAACTCCGTCCACTGCTGCATATACGGCCGTCCGCCATTATAAATTGGATAACGTTGCTGTTCCCCATAGTGCACTAGGGGCTTTTTGATTGTTCGAGACGTCTTGGGGCCCGCTCACGCGCGAACCCTCTGACTGTAGACACGATCCGGGTTTGTGTGATCACCCGTTGACGTCACGCATTCGCCTTCTGGCATTTCACTTCTTTTGGGCCAGCCTTTAGTGCCCCATCTCTGTTCCCCTCAGTACTATAGTATTTTGTTCGAAGACCGAGTTGGGGTCGTGCCCAATTGCGAAGGACGACAAGGGAAAAGCGCGTCGCCGCCCCCTTGGCTGAGTCATACGTAGGAAACGTAAGCCGGCAGCACCGCCGAGGTACAAAATTAGACAACAATAAATAAAAATCTTGTATTACGATGGTTTTCGCTGCTGCTCGAAGATAGAAGTTTGAGAGTAGTATATGTGCAAAATCGAAACAGATCTTGGGAACATTCCTCAGAAGGTCTGCCAAGATTCAGATAAGCGTCGCAGGTACTACCTCCGCTCGAAAAAATATTTCCTTCGTCCTCGTGTTTGTCATCCCCAGAGAACCTTTGGAAGATAGGGTTCAGTAAGGATATATGTCAGCCGAGATCCACGATCAGGAACAACAAGATCAAGGTTACAGAAGTCCCCCACGCCACTTTCCATCCTCATCCGAAAGTTCTCATCCCCCTACTCCCCGCCCCGAATCTCCAATGGCAGATCCCGTTGATCCCATCGCTGCCCTCACCGCCGCTCTGAAGGCGCTCATTTCAGACAATTCGGACTCCGTGTCCAAAAAGGTTGCCGACCCTGGGAAATGGGATGGTGACCGCACCAAGTTCCGTTTATGGTGGGCGCAGGTTAACACCTGGCAGTCCATCTATACGTGGAAAAACAACAAGGTCCGATGTCTCGCCGTACTCTCACGGTTAGAAGGAAAAGCATCTGGATACGCGCAAATGATGATCGAGACCTGGTCTCGACTTGAACTTCTGCCACCGCCTCCCCCTGCAGAAGAAGATCCGTTGGCGCCAGAACCGGATCACACACCTATGGGCCTGAAAGCATGGCCAGATTGGATCGTGTTCTCAAAGATGCTCAAGGACTATTTCCAGATTGACGTTCTCGCTCATGAGAGTCTCAGGAAATTGGAAGCATTGAAGCAGGCTGGGAAACCTGTGGATATCTTCATCCAGGAGTTTGAATTGTTGAAGGCGGAATCGGAGATAGCAGATGCTCATGCCAAAGAGCTTCTGAAAAAGGCAATAGACTACAAAGTTTATTATCAGGCGCAAATCAACACTACTGTTGATGAGCAAAGTTACAACGATACGATCGACACCTACCGAAAGATAGGTCGTACTTTCGAGCGTATCATTGTAGAATGTGGTGCACCAGTTCGTCAGACACCCGCTCCTGCCTCCAGGCCTTCTTCTTCGTATCCGTACCTTCCACCACGGTACCCGATTGCATCTCGCCCTCTTCCGTGTCCTCCCATCTCGTATGCGGCCCCCCGTTTCACTCCCACAGGCACACAGCCTGGTCGTGGAGCCCCGATGGATCTGTCGGCACAGCAAATGCCAAGACCACCGGTTTGAGGCAATTGTTTCAATTGTGATCAGCCTGGTCACTTTGCTAACGCCTGCCCGAAACCGCGCCGTCCCCGTCAGAGACAAGTGGTTATGTGGGATCCATATTTGCAACAATACGTTGAGACTTCCCTGCCGTTTGACAACCGGCAGATGCCCTTCGCAGGTACCATCCCTGCACCCTACTCTCCCCTTCCTTCCCCCTACCCCGCTGGCCCGTCCACCAGCACAAGTCACATGTCGCATCAAGCGGCATATACCAACCAAGAAGTGGAAGCGTACTGGCGCGACCGCATTGAGTCAGAAGCTAAGGCACAG